>JAQIUQ010000683.1:0-223918 GCA_030378365.1 Hybognathus amarus
TGTATAATGTAAATACACGGCAGATGAAGACCTATGAATGGATTCTTGATATCTTTGAAACTGTTGCCGTGGCGACGCATCAAACTTTACCATTCTTTTAGGATGCATTCTTTTAGGGATTCGAACATTTGTCCATAAATCAAAACACACGTGCATGGATTAATATGAAACTCGGTACACTCATAGATCACATCAGGCCAAACAACTTTCGTGCTCTAAGTTTTACGACAGTTCAAACGGAAGTCGGGAATTATGTTTTTTTTTTTTAAATAAATGTCCTAGAAAAACATCAAATTACAACCCATGCTGTTACCAATCACCACCAAACTTGGTGTGCATGAAGTCAAGACATTGAGGATGCTAAATTCCGGACGGATTTGTGATATTTCGAACGGTTTGGCCGTGGCGGATTTTTTTGACTAAAAAAGGACACATAAAGTGTGTTATAACTTGGTTAGTTTTACTGACAGTTACAAAACTTGCCGTGTATATTGTTCTATTCAAGCCAAACAACTTTCTAATTAACAATAATAAGCTCAAACCCACAGAAAGTCAGATATTGTAGTTTGAATATGATCATGCTCTTTAGCCTGACGTCCTAGGCCTGTGCGTGTGTGTGCGTGTGTGTGTGTGTGTGTGTGTGTGTGTGTGTGTGTGTGTGTGTGTGTGTGTGTGTGTGTGTGTGTGTAGGGGGAGGGGGCTTAATCATTTCACTGTGTGTCTGGCCTGCTAAAGTAAATACATTTCTTAAGCCTGGTATTTTTTAAATAAGTTTTTATTTTTATTTTTTTATAAGTAAAGGCATATAACCTGTTTAATTGTAGTGCATTGACAATAGTTTTATATAATTAGTGTATTAATTAAATTAACTTGGTCCATAAATCAAAAAGTAAGTAAATAAATCAAAAAGGAAGTGTGTTAAAACTTCTGCATACATTAACTGATCTTGATGAAACTTCAGCAGTGTGTTCGTTGTAAGAGGCCGATCACATGGATGTGACTATTGTGAGTCAAAGGCTGCTGTTTACACTTTGGCATTAACATGCGATCACCGTGATCTGATCAAGCAGGATCGGATCATTAGCCAATCAGGACATGGTGAGTTTACATTTGGTCACATTAAGTAGCCTCTGTATCTGGATAGAAGAGCGGATTTCTGTTTCCTGCATAATATTTAAATTAGATATGTTGCACGACACCAGATTAAGAGTGAAAATGATGCAAATAAAACAATGTCCCAGTTGCTTTCACTCATTCGCTTTGCAATCTCCAGTAATTAGGATAAAAAAAATGTTAACGAAGTTATACTTCCAGAGTTGATCATACAAAAATAACTGGGTTGATCATAAACAAGTCATATCATCGATCATCTGGTTTTAAGGTTATAGCGTGCAATGACTATATTGACAGAAATGGGAGATTGGTTAACATGCAAAGACATTCAATAAAAACATTCAACATTTAAAAAATCAGATTGCGATTATTCCTCTGGCAAAGCAGCATGCAGCTCTTATTTAAGATCTCATGACTGACTGTGAATGTACAGGCGATCGCCTCGTTCAGATAATGTTGCACAATTAAATGAAAAATGACACACATAGTATCATGTAAGCCTAAATTAACTGTTTTAAAGATAAACGTTTATTGTAAGATTCAAATAAGTTTTTATTTCTTGTCTAAACTGCGCTGGCCATTATTTTCTCACAGCCACGGGAGACTGGGTGGGATTTAAATTACGTCCACCTGTGAATGCAGACACGATGGCTGGATTGCGTTTACATTACACTGAGATCCGATCACAAAGCGTCACTCGACTACCTCCGTAACCTGGACACGCCGATTCGGATAACATTCTGAATCAGAAGCGCGTTTACACTTGTCTTTTCAATGTGTATGTGGACAACATCCGGATACAGGTCGCATATTAATGCCAAGTGTAAACGCAGCCAAATATATAGCGCCACCAACTGGCAGCAGAAAGTGTTTCACTTTCAAAATGCTTTGAAATCACACTCTTACTTTTACCCGATTTGCTTCAAACTTCATCTGTATAATGTAAACACACGCCAGATGAAGAGCTGTGAAAGCATTATTCAATATCTAAGATAATGTTGCCATAGCAACGCATCAAACTTTAACATTCCTTTTTTTGATGATTTTGAGTCTCTTAGCGGCTTTTGGGGCCCTTAATGGGTTTGAAAACTCTTGAAACTTTGCACACAGGTCAGATCCCACAGCCATCAGAGCCGGGCTGAAGATGGTACCCGGGTGTGGCAAGGGGGCTAGACAGCGCCCCCTGGAACGGGGTCCAAAACTTGGTCCATAAATCAAACACGCTTGCATGTAATAATATGAAACTCAGTACACATGTTGATCTCATCGTTTCATATATTCATATATTCTCCTCAAGCCGGACAACTTTCTAATTTACACTCATGAGCTAGGACCCACAGAAAGTCAGATATTTTGGTTTGAAAATGTTGAGTGTCTCTCTGAGCCTACACTTCTGTATGGCAAGCCCTTTTAACATTTAAAAGCTAAGTTTGACTATTCGTAATTAACATTGTAGATATCAACAACGTCTTTCTAGTCGTAATTACATTTTGGATAGTTTGTATTATCATTTAAGATATCTGTAACGTAATTGTGACTAGTTGAAACGACAGATAGAGTATGGCAAGCCGTTTTAACATTTAATCATTTTAACCTACTAGTCTCTATTTTCATGCTACTAGTACTTATATTTTAGATACTAGTATCTATTCCATTAAGTACTAGTACTTACTAGTACTTATTCATTAGATACTAGTACCTATTAAATAGATACTAGTACTTATTCATTAGACACTAGTACTTATTTCAATGGTGACTAGTAACTATTCTTTTGTTACTAGTCACATTTTTTCCATTGACTTCTATGGTGATCTGTCATTCAGATATCAACTATTCAGTTCTGACTAGTATGTTAGTATGTATTCCAATTGTGGAATACATACTAGTATGTATTCCAAAGCAGGGGTTACGTTTTGCACGTCGTTGCAGAATAACCCTAAAGGCACCAAGGTGGCGGTGCCACTGGCTTTATATATATATATATATATATATATATATATATATATATATATATATATATATATAATATAGCTGCGACAGCGATGGAGGGCCAAATCCGGCGGTACCGCCATCCCGGTGCCTCTAGGCACCGGGGTTGCGGTGCCACCGGCTTGGGCCGATCGCTGCTCGCAGCTATATTTTCCATTGACTTCTATGGTGATCTGTCATTCAGATATCAACTATTCAGTTCTGACTAGTATGTTAGTATGTATTCCAATTGTGGAATACATACTAGTATGTATTCCAAAGCAGGGGTTACGTTTTTGCACGTCGTGCAGAATAACCCTAAAGGCACCAAGGTGGCGGTGCCACCGGCTTTATATATATATATATATATATATATATATATATATAGCTGCGAGCAGCGATGGAGGGCCAAAGCCGGCGGTACCGCCATCCCGGTGCCTTTAGGCACCGGGGTTGCGGTGCCACCGGCTTGGGCCCGGCAATCGCTGCTCGCAGCTATATATATATATTATTATTTTTTTTTTTTTTTCTAGCGACTATTCGGGCACTTTTGGGGCCCTTAACATGCTCGAAAACTCTTGAAACTTTGCACACGGGTCAGAACCCGCGGCCATCAGAGCCGGGCTGAAGCTGGTACCCGGGCGTGGCAGGGCGGCTCGTCAGCGCCCCCTGGAATGGGGTCCGAACACCTGGTCCATAACTCAAACACACTTGCATGTAATAATATGAAACTCGGTACACATGTCGATAGCAGAATTTCATCTATACCTCGCGTTCTTACTTTTTACCCCAGCCCAACAGGAAGTCGGCTATTGAGGTTTTTTTGTAAAACACACGCAATGAACTTTTAAATACTCCTCCTAGAGCTCTGATCCAAATTCGACGAAACTCGGTCAGCGTGAAGTCAAGACATTGAGGATGAAAGTTTGTGTGGGGATTTTTGATATCTCGAACGGTTTGGCCGTGGCGAGGAAACGAAACTATGGCGAGAAACGTGAAACAGGAAGTGTGTCATAACTTCAGCATACATTAACTGATCTGGATGAAACTTCAGCAGTGCGTTCGCTGTAAGAGGACGATCACATGGATGTGACTATTGTGAGTCAAAGTTATAGCGCCACCAACTGGCAGCAGGAAGTGTGTCACTTTCAAAATGCTTTGAAATCACCCTCTTATTTTTACCCGATTTGCTTCAAACTTCATCTGTATAATGTAAATACACGGCAGATGAAGACCTATGAATGGATTCTTGATATCTTTGAAACTGTTGCCGTGGCGACGCATCAAACTTTACCATTCTTTTAGGATGCATTCTTTTAGGGATTTGAACATTTGTCCATAAATCAAACACACGTGCATGGATTAATATGAAACTCGGTACACTCATAGATCACATCAGGCCAAACAACTTTCGTGCTCTAAGTTTTACGACAGTTCAAACGGAAGTCGGGAATTATGTTTTTTTTTTTTAATAAATGTCCTAGAAAAACATCAAATTACAACCCATGCTGTTACCAATCACCACCAAACTCGGTGTGCATGAAGTCAAGACATTGAGGATGCTAAATTCCGGACGGATTTGTGATATCTCGAACGGTTTGGCCGTGGCGGATTTTTTTGACTAAAAAAGGACACATAAAGTGTGTTATAACTTGGTTAGTTTTACTGACAGTTACAAAACTTGCCGTGTATATTGTTCTATTCAAGCCAAACAACTTTCTAATTAACAATAATAAGCTCAAACCCACAGAAAGTCAGATATTGTAGTTTGAATATGATCATGCTCTCTCTAAGCCTTGGTCTGTCACTTTGCCTGTGTGTGTGTGTGTGTGTGTGTGTGTGTGTGTGTGTGTGTAGGGGGAGGGGGCTTAATCATTTCACTGTGTGTCTGGCCTGCTAAAGTAAATACATTTCTTAAGCCTGGTATTTTTTAAATAAGTTTTTATTTTTATTTTTTTATAAGTAAAGGCATATAACCTGTTTAATTGTAGTGCATTGACAATAGTTTTATATAATTAGTGTATTAATTAAATTAACTTGGTCCATAAATCAAAAAAGTAAGTAAATAAATCAAAAAGGAAAGTGTGTTAAAACTTCTGCATACATTAACTGATCTTGATGAAACTTCAGCAGTGTGTTCGTTGTAAGAGGCCGATCACATGGATGTGACTATTGTGAGTCAAAGGCTGCGTTTACACTTGGCATTAACATGCGATCACTCGTGATCTGATCAAGCAGATCGGATCATTAGCCAATCAGGACATGGTGAGTTTACATTTGGTCACATTAAGTAGCCTCTGTATCTGGATAGAAGAGCGGATTTCTGTTTCCTGCATAATATTTAAATTAGATATGTTGCACGACACCAGATTAAGAGTGAAAATGATGCAAATAAAACAATGTCCCAGTTGCTTTCACTCATTCGCTTCTGCAATCTCCAGTAATTAGATAAAAAAAAATGTTAGCGAAGCCATACTTCCAGAGTCGCTCATACATAAAATAACTGGGTTGATCATCAAACAATGAATCATCTCAGTCGACTCATCTGGTTTTAAGGTTATAGCGGTGCAATGACTATATTGACAGAAATGGGAGATTGGTTAACATGCAAAGACATTCAGTAAAAACATTCAACATTTAAAATATGGGACCTACGATCATTCCCTCTGGCAAAGCAGCATGCAGCTCTTATATTTAAGATCTCAAATGACTGACTGTGAATGTACAGGCGATCACCTCCGTTCAGATAATGTTGCACAATTAAAATGAAAAATGACACACATAGTATCATGTAAGCCTAAATTAACTGTTTAAAAGATTAACGTTTATTGTAAGATTCAAATAAGTTTTTATCTCTTGTCTAAACTTGTCTGGCCATTATTTTTCTCTCACAGCCACACGGGGAGTACTGGGGTGGGATTTAAATTACGTCCCACCTGTGAATGCAGACACGATGGCTGGATTGCGTTTACATAACACTGAGACCGATCACAAAGCGTCCTCGACTACCTCCGAACCTGGACACGCCGATTCGATAACATTCTGATTAGAAGCGCGTTTACACTTGTCTTTTCAATGTGTATGTGGACAACATCCGGATACAGGTCGCATATTAATGCCAAGTGTAAACGCAGCCAAATATATAGCGCCACCAACTGGCAGCAGAAAGTGTTTCACTTTCAAAATGCTTTGAAATCACACTCTTACTTTTACCCGATTTGCTTCAAACTTCATCTGTATAATGTAAACACACGCCAGATGAAGAGCTGTGAAAGCATTATTCAATATCTAAGATAATGTTGCCATAGCAACGCATCAAACTTTAACATTCCTTTTTTTGATGATTTTGAGTCTCTTAGCGGCTTTTGGGGCCCTTAATGGGTTTGAAAACTCTTGAAACTTTGCACACAGGTCAGATCCCACAGCCATCAGAGCCGGGCTGAAGATGGTACCCGGGTGTGGCAAGGGGGCTAGACAGCGCCCCCTGGAACGGGGTCCAAAACTTGGTCCATAAATCAAACACGCTTGCATGTAATAATATGAAACTCAGTACACATGTTGATCTCATCGTTTCATATATTCATATATTCTCCTCAAGCCGGACAACTTTCTAATTTACACTCATGAGCTAGGACCCACAGAAAGTCAGATATTTTGGTTTGAAAATGTTGAGTGTCTCTCTGAGCCTACACTTCTGTATGGCAAGCCCTTTTAACATTTAAAAGCTAAGTTTGACTATTCGGAATTAACATTGTAGATATCAACAACGTCTTTCTAGTCGTAATTACATTTTGGATAGTTTGTATTATCATTTAAGATATCTGTAACGTAATTGTGACTAGTCGAAACGACAGATAGAGTATGGCAAGCCGTTTTAACATTTAATCATTTTAACCTACTAGTCTCTATTTTCATGCTACTAGTACTTATTTTTTAGATACTAGTATCTATTCCATTAAGTACTAGTACTTACTAGTACTTATTCATTAGATACTAGTACCTATTAAATAGATACTAGTACTTATTCATTAGACACTAGTACTTATTTCAATGGTGACTAGTAACTATTCTTTTGTTACTAGTCACATTTTTTCCATTGACTTCTATGGTGATCTGTCATTCAGATATCAACTATTCAGTTCTGACTAGTATGTTAGTATGTATTCCAATTGTGGAATACATACTAGTATGTATTCCAAAGCAGGGGTTACGTTTTGCACGTCGTGCAGAATAACCCTAAAGGCACCAAGGTGGCGGTGCCACTGGCTTTATATATATATATATATATATATATATATATATATATATAAATATAGCTGCGAGCAGCGATGGAGGGCCAAAGCCGGCGGTACCGCCATCCCGGTGCCTTTAGGCACCGGGGTTGCGGTGCCACCGGCTTGGGCCCGCAATCGCTGCTCGCAGCTATATTTTCCATTGACTTCTATGGTGATCTGTCATTCAGATATTAACTATTCAGTTCTGGCTAGTATGTTAGTATGTATTCCAATTGTGGAATACATACTAGTATGTATTCCAAAGCAGGGGTTACGTTTTTGCACGTCGTGCAGAATAACCCTAAAGGCACCAAGGTGGCGGTGCCACCGGCTTTATATATATATATATATATATATATATATATATATATATACACACACACATACATAGCTGCGAGCAGGCGAGGGAGGGCCAAAGCCGGCGGTACTGCCATCCCGGTGCCTCCAGGTAACTAAGGCACCGGGGTTGCGGTGCCACCGGCTTGGTCCCGCAATCGCTGCTCGCAGCCACAGTATTTTTTTTCTAGCGACTATTCGGGCACTTTTGGGGCCCTTAACATGCTCGAAAACTCTTGAAACTTTGCACACGGGGTCAGAACCCGCGGCCATCAGAGCCGGGCTGAAGCTGGTACCCGGGCGTGGCAGGGCGGCTCGTCAGCGCCCCCTGGAACGGGGTCCGAACACCTGGTCCATAACTCAAACACACTTGCATGTAATAATATGAAACTCGGTACACATGTCGATAGCAGAATTTCATCTATACCTCGCGTTCTTACTTTTTACCCCAGCCCAACAGGAAGTCGGCTATTGAGGTTTTTTTGTAAAACACACGCAATGAACTTTTAAATACTCCTCCTGAGAGCTCTGATCCAAATTCGACGAAACTCGGTCAGCGTGAAGTCAAGACATTGAGGATGAAAGTTTGTGTGGGGATTTTTGATATCTCGAACGGTTTGGCCGTGGCGAGGAAACGAAAACTATGGCGAGAAACGTGAAACAGGAAGTGTGTCATAACTTCAGCATACATTAACTGATCTGGATGAAACTTCAGCAGTGCGTTCGCTGTAAGAGGACGATCACATGGATGTGACTATTGTGAGTCAAAGTTATAGCGCCACCAACTGGCAGCAGGAAGTGTGTCACTTTCAAAATGCTTTGAAATCACCCTCTTATTTTTACCCGATTTGCTTCAAACTTCATCTGTATAATGTACATACACGGCAGATGAAGACCTATGAATGGATTCTTGATATCTTTGAAACTGTTGCCGTGGCGACGCATCAAACTTTACCATTCTTTTAGGATGCATTCTTTTAGGGATTCGAACATTTGTCCATAAATCAAACACACGTGCATGGATTAATATGAAACTCGGTACACTCATAGATCACATCAGGCCAAACAACTTTCGTGCTCTAAGTTTTACGACAGTTCAAACGGAAGTCGGGAATTATGTTTTTTTTTTTTAAATAATTGTCCTAGAAAAACATCAAATTACAACCCATGCTGTTACCAATCACCACCAAACTCGGTGTGCATGAAGTCAAGACATTGAGGATGCTTGATTTCGGACGGATTTGTGATATCTTGGGCGTACTTGGCCGCCCGATATCGCTTAGTGCAATTGTCATACTTTTATTGGACCATTTCTATAATTTTATAGACCAAATCTATCACACGACTTTTAAATAAGGATTGATATTGTCCATTTGTTTTAGGTTCATGGTGAAACCCTGGATGTCATTATGAAGGGAATGCGCGTTGGTCTACTGATTGGACATGAAGGTGTCCTGAATGATGCATTTCCTCTTGATGTCTCCAACGTGGCTGTGGTGGTAGAAGAGACAATTGTTCTCCATAATCTCAGAGACATACCCACTGGCTTTGCTCTGTTAATGGGCACAATCTACTGCCTTAACCTTGAATATCCCTGCAGTATGAGGTACTCAGGATCATGAAAATTAAAACTGACCACTGTTCTGCCAATATACACGGACTTCTAAAACAAACTGCTGAGATATAATTTATAGACTGGTCTCAAACCATATATCGGAGGGGACATGTTACGTTCGCAGTCTTTGGAGGACACTTGACACTTGAAGTTATTTGACACTGTTCAAAATTGATATCACCGACTATTTCAAGGAAAACCCAAGTACTGCTGAAAATTAACAGAAGCATAAATGTTTAGATGTGTTTTTAAAGAGAACTCTGGTCAATTTTAACATTGAGCTAATTTTTTTGTACATTTGTAGTGCTGTCAGTACAGACAAAAACGACAAAAATTGGTGTTGCCTACACAGTGTTATCCTCTTTTTAAAATTCACACCCTGTTGACTTCAATGGGGCATGTTCTAAACCTGCTTTTACCTCTTAACATCCTTGATTTGTCATTACGAGTGCACAGCTAATGTGATTGGTGTTAAGAGTGACCACAGTCAATCTGACTGCAGTAGATGTGAAAGATGTTAATATAAATGATGTTAAATCAGCCAGCACACATACCTGGATTTACTTCCTGTTTTTGGTTTAAAGTTCAAAGTCTAGTCGATTGTCGAGTTCGCACGGTTATTGCTCTGGATACCAATGATCGTGCGCACAAATTCGACAATCGACTACTGTGGACTTTGACCGAAAACAGGAAGTAAATCCAGGTATGTGCGCTGGCTGATTTAACATCATTTATATTAATATCTTTCACATCTACTGCAGTCAGATTGACCGTGGTCACTCTTAATAACACCACTCACATTAGCTGTGCACTCGTAATGACAAATCAAGGATGTTAAGAGGTAAAAGCAGGTTTAGAACATGCCCCATTGAAGTCAACAGGGTGTGAATTTAAAAAAAGAGGATAACACTGTGTAGGCAACACCAATTTTTGTCGTTTTTGTCTGTACTGACAGCACTACAAATGTACAAAAAAATTAGCTCAATGTTAAAATTGACCAGAGTTCTCCTTTAATACAAAGTTGTTGATTTTGAGAATTTTGAAGCTTTTGCTGAGGGGACACTTATTGTTACTTTGCATTCTGTTGTTTAAACTGTCATTAACACAGTTGCTCTGCAAGGATAGAAACAACATGGAATTGTTTAGCTGATTTTAAAAGTGTTTTAAACTGTAAAACAACTGCTGGTGTATGTCATTTACAGCTGTAAAGACTATTTTGTTCCAGTAAGAAAGTATGTGAAAGATGAAATGGTTGTCAAATAGGTAACATAGTGAAACTTTTTAATAATTATCCCTTACTGTAGAAGCTGTTTTCCTAACATGAATTGTATCATAAAACCAATGTTAAGTTTATGCAACATTGAACTTTTTACAATAAAAATATTTTTGAGCAGACAATTTATGTTGATTATGAGATTTCAATAATGTAACCTAGTAAGTTGTCTTAACTTGGAGAATCAAGTTGAAACAACATTTGACAAAGTTGTTTAAACTCAGAGTCAAGTTGAAACAACGAATGTTCAGTAGCTAGATAACTTGTAAAACACCACATTGTGAGTTGAAACAAAGAATATATCTAAGTTGAGTTAACTCGTGTTTATAAGGCAGCAGGTGAACTTTCGTTTCTAAGTTTAACAGACTTGAAATGTTTTACAGTGCACACACATTTCACTATCACATCTGACGTTTACGAAGTATTTGTGAATCAGGAGAAGAGTTTTCGGGAAGATCTCTTTACGCGCAAATATAAATGAACCGTCTTGTTTAATCTTAAAGTTTTGGTGGTCGTTTGCCACTGAAACTGCTTAACGCACCAGTGGGGCTCGACAGCCTTTTAGACAAACGGGTCGGCGTATGGTTGGGGAGAGTTTGTGAGATTGTGGTTTTCTAACACCTACTTTTGTGTAATGGAAATCATTATGAACATCAGCTATGCTAATTATTTCGTATCTGCCTTTCTGCTGTTATCTCGGTGACGCTTGTCCCGGAGAAAATGGCGCTCGTCAGCTCCAGTTTTGTATCCTGCCTCTCACGGGGATTCGGATGCCCCAACGCCTGTGATGAGAAGACCAACGCCTGTGAAGAGACGACTCAAAGCCTGTGAAGAGACAACTCAACGCCGGCGATATGTTATTCCCTTAATATTACATGATTAACTAAATGTATTTTAAATGTAACAATATGAATGTTAGCCAGAGGAGAACTGGCCCCTGACAAGGTTTTTTTCTCCATCCAATCTGATGTAGTTTTGGTTCTGTAATGATTTTGGCCAGACTGAATCAGACTGAATCAGGACCCCCCCCCCCCCCCCACACACACACACACACACAAACACACACACATACACCGCCACACACATTCTTCCACTCACTGGAGTGAGATCATGTTACAAGACTGTGGAATGTGCTTTATGTCTCTGACCCAAGAGATGGACTTTTCTGTGTTAAAAGACATTTAACCAGATATATTCAATGTGTTTCTATGTATGTGTGTTTTTCCCCAGGTCACCGTGAAATATCTTTGTTGGTTGCAGCATAAAACAGGAATTAGAAATAACTTCCTTAGGCATTGTAAACAGAAGTATATGTTCATTTAATGTAACATAATGCTCCTTGGTGTCTCTAGAATACGTATCAGATGAACGACCCGAATATGTACAGAGATGTAAAGTAAAGTGTGTTTTTAATATGTTTTACTGCCAAGGATGATCGAACTGTTTCAATAGTAGCCCTTATGTGAACACACCCCCTCCCACGAGGAGCGCGTGGTCTGAGAACAAAGAACCATAAAAGAATGTTTCCCGCGTGCAGCCTCCATCTCCCCGATTGGCTCAAGCCAACAGGAAAGGGATGGATTTCACCAAGGTGATAAATGAAGGAGCGCCAGCTCCGCCCTCTCTCTTCCGAAAACGCCTCATGTCAAGAAGCACGTAAAGGATCTCCTCACGGAGATCCGACCCCCAACCGGGATCCTTCTCTTTGATCGTCCAAAGTTTCGTCTTCTCCTCAAATGAACTACCAAGTTCGTTTCCCAGGAAAGGAAGTGGACTTTGCCGATCTATTTCCTCGGGTAACGTCACCTCAAAGACTTTTAAGCCTTTCAAACATTCGCGCCGAATGCCAACGAACGCCACGTGACTCCCCACGGAACAAAGAAGCCACGCGCACGCAACCAACCATGCACGCGCCAGGACGGGCAGTGCAAAAGCGCCGCGCTCCACGGAACGCGCTCACGCGCTCCACGGAACGCGCGCACACAGGAGAGCCTCTCCATTCATCGTGCGGCCCAACCGGGCCTGGCCACGAGTCCGTGACACACACAGACCAAACATGTTGTGCAAGTATAACGTTACCTTCTTTTAGAGCTTCTCAGAAGCATAAGAAAGTGTTTTCATGGTGTTCAGAAAGATTAATAGACTGTTTGGTGACTGTAACTCCCTCTCTCCTCACCCTCACTCTCTCTCTCTCTCTCTCTCTCCAACTCACTTATCGTCTAACGCCCTGCGTCGTCTTAGTTTGTGTTTAATGTTTGTATATACATGTATCATTGTAACGTAGTAAATGCTTACTTAGTTGCCTTATTGAATGCTATAGTGGATTAATTAAACCAATATACTCATCCTGACTGATTCACTGTATGCTCATATCCAATTCCCTGAAATGCAGATCAAGCTACATGCTTTATATAACTAAACATACCAAAAGGGTATGTTTTATGGAGTTGGAATGCTGAATTCTTCTGGCCAGAGAATTAAGTTTTCCCTGCTCTATAAATTAATTGAGCTAATTAATTTTACTTGTCTTGTAAGATGTGGTCTGTGCAATCTATTACAATTAATTTGTGGTTAATTGCAGAGATACACATGTATAAATATAAGTAAAGTTAACAGAAAGCCCTCATTCGAGGGATTTATTAACATGTAAGACCGGGCTTATTCAAATCTGTATGAATAATTATGAATTATGAATTATTAATTATGATATGCAAATTCCCCTTGATCAGACCCGCCCAGAGTCATTACAGTTCCTTGCCACTGTTGCCTTGTTTTTGGCTTGCTTAGTTGGGGATATTTAATATTCAACAATATTATTGATCTGTGTTGTACTAACTTTCAACTTTCATGTTGTACTACTTTCATACTTTCTTCACACATCACTGTGAAGCTGCTTTGATACAATCTGTATTGTGAAAAGCGCTATATAAATAAATGTGACTTGACTTGGTCAGATTCAGACTCAATGAAAAGCAGAGAGCACAGATATGATCAAGCTGAACAAGCAACAAGCAATCGTTAGGCTATTATAGTTCAAAAGTGCAAACAGTTAAAGTTATTATGCAAGTTAACTCGAGTCAGAATGTACATTTGCAAGGTTGCATTTGTCATCCATCAAGTGGACTTTTAAAGCTGAAATAAGTGGATTAAGCTTGGAATAACGAGAGGAAATTAAAGCTGCAAGCAGCGATGGGCGGGCCCTCGCACCTGTAGCGCGTCGCGGTGCGTAGGCAGCGCGTCTGCATATTCTGGAGCTCAGCCGGTGCGGCTGTCAATTTGCTACGCTCACTTCCTGTTGCCAGCAGGTGGCGCTATGACTGTGGGTGAATGTTGGCATGTAGATTTGTTCAGGGCGGGACTCTTATCAAATGTGTAAAATGTTCGTGCAGATCCAGGGCATTTACAGCCAAGTTACTTCAACGTCCTGTTTCATGGCGAATCATCGACGCCACGGACACGCCCATTGATGAAAACACGCAGATAGCACAACTTTACATCGTCAATGCCTTTAGAAGGCACAGCAGAAATGTGAAGTCGATCCGACTAAATCCCTAGGAGGAGTTCGTTAAAGTACGGAGTGTGTAAATCGTCCCAAAATGGCCACCAAATTCAAAATGGTGGACTTCCTGTCGAGTTTAGGGCATCGCTCCAAGAGACTTTTCTGTGCGTCTGGACATGGGCTGTTCCGGGCTGATCCAAATACTGTATGAATAATTATGAATTATGAATTATTAATTATGATATGCAAATTCCCCTCGATCAGACCCGCCCAGAGTCATTACAGAATGGTGGAGAATGAACGGGCACTTCAAACTTGTTTATGAGCAAATCAGTTTCAGTCCAAATGTGTATATTGTTATTTAATATTGTTATGTAATATTTAATATTACACGCGCACATCGGAGTGAACGCTTTGCGAACTTGCGATATGACTGAGCTGGGCACAAAAGCTGCCTCAGCCAAGCATATTTAACAAGCTGCTAAATGTTCAAACGTTTAGTCACTGTTAAATTGCTAAAAGTAAACTGCAGTTTCCTCAGTATTAAATTTGTTCTGACACAGATGGAAGAGAAACCTCTGGACAAACATTTTTAATAATTTTAACTCCTCTGTCAGAACGAGATTCTTCTGACATTGGAAGACAAGATTTAGTTGAACGGATTCTTCCTCTAGTCTTAAAAGGCCTTATGGTAACACTTTAGAATACTGTATCTTACTTACTGCAGAATTAATAAGGAATTATTGACGAACTAATAGGTAATTCTTCATTAACTACTTCTTCACTACTAAGGAAGATGTGTTAACTAATCAGTATGTAATATAATTTTATGATTGTGTTAAGTATCAGTTAGTTAATCAATAGCTAATGAATTCTGCCATACCTCCTGAAGAACTATTAATTATCAACTAATTAAGGTTCAAGAAAAATAACTAAGAAGTAACTACTGAACAGTCATACAAAACTAACCTCAGATTATTTGCATATTTTATATACAGTGTGTGTGTGTCTGTTTTCCTCAGCATCAAATGCCACTGAGTAAATCCATGTATTTGAGGCAACGACTGAGGGAAACTGAAAATATAGGGAACTTATTAGTAATTAATAAATATCAAATAATTCTGCAGGAATTACTTAGAAGCTGGAACATTATTCTAAAGTGAAAATATAGGGAACCCATTAGTAATTAATAAAGAATTATCAAATAATTATCCAGGAATTAGGCTACTTATAATCTGAAACAGTCTTGTAAAGTGAAAATATAAGGAACTTATTAGTAATTAATAAATAACTTTTAAATAGTTCTTCAGGAATTACTTAGAACCTGGAACAGTATTCTAAAGTGACAACACAGGGAACCCATTAGTAATTAATAAATAATTATCAAATAATTATCTAGGAATTAGGCTACTTATAACCTGAAACAGTCTTCTAAAGTAAAAATATAGGGAACCCATTAGTAATTAATAAAGAATTACCACATACTTCTGACTCAAATAAAACTTACTGAAAAAAAAAAAAAAAAAATATATATATATATATATATATATATATATATATATATATATATATATATAGCCTATATATATTAATGTTATCATCTAAACCTTTGTAAAATACACGACAATTACTTGCGACAAAGGCGAAGAGAGGTGAAAAAGGCAACAGTGGCAAGGAACCAAAACTCCATCAGGTGACAGAATGAAAAAAAAACAACAACAACAACAAATAAAAAAAAAACCTTGGGAGAAACCAGGCTCAGTGTATGTGGCTACCGATATTGCCGGAACTTGAATGGTGCAAAAGAAGTTTAAAATGTATAAGAAATAAGTATAATAATAAGGTGTAATATACATGATATGTTTTTGCTTATTTGCAGATCAGAGCCTCTAGGTAAATGTCTGAACTTATGTTTCTTATTAGTGCTGAAGAATGACAAACTGACTATGTGTATGACTGTTAATTAGTAGTTACTTCATAGTTATTTTTCTTGAACCTTAATTAATAGATAATAATAGTAGTTCTTCAGGAGGTATGACCGAATTCATTAGCTATTGATTAACTAACTGATACTTAACACAATCATAACATTATATTACATACTGATTAGTTAACACTTCTCTTCCTTAGTAGTTAACAGTAGTGACTTAAGTGTTAATAAAGAATTACCTATTAGTTCTTCATTAATTCCTTATTAGTTATGCAGTAAGTAAGATACAGTATTCTAAAGTGTTACCGGCCTTATCTTATATTATAATCGTTAGAAAAACGATGAGCTCCTGGTTGAAAAAAAACATTGACTTAGCTACTCAATGTATAAAAACCGCATATTATCATAAGTGCTATTGTGATATATGTCTATTGGAGCAGGAAACAGATGAGTAATTCCTGTTCCCCTTTTGCACAATGCAGCGAAGAATCCTGCTAACGTGTTTGTAAAAAAAAATAGCACCAAAAGAAAATCCAAACGGAAAACATTATAATCATTAACAGTAGTTGTGATAAATGTTATTTGGAGTTTTTGAAACAGATGAGTAATTCCTGTTTCCCTTTTGCACAATGCAGCGAAGAATCCTGCTAACGTGTTTTAAATAAATATAGCACCAAAAAAAAAATCCAAAACTGAAAACATTCTAATCATTAATACTAGTTTTGATAGATGTTATTTGGAGTTTTTGAAACAGATGGATAATTCCTGTTTCCCTTCTGCACAGCGCAGCGAAAAAAGAAAATCCTGCCAAACGTGTTTGTAAAAAAAAAATAGCACCAAAAGAAAATCCAAACTGAAAACATTCTAATCATTAACGGTAGTTGTGATAAATGTTATTTGGAGTTTTTGAAACAGATGGATAATTCCTGTTTCCCTTTCGCACGGCGCAGCGAAAAAGAAAATCCTGCCAAACGTGTTTGTAAAAAAAAAAATAGCACCAAAAGAAAATCCAAACTGAAAACATTCTAATCATTAACGGTAGTTGTGATAAATGTTATTTGGAGTTTTTGAAACAGATGGATAATTCCTGTTTCCCTTTCGCACGGCGCAGCGAAAAAAAAATCCTGCCAAACGTGTTTGTAAAATATAGTACCGAAAAGAAATCCGTCGAGATTTAAATTCCGCACTATTCGTGATTATGCAGAAAATAGGTGTGTAATTCGCTGACACGTCCTCTGAAACAATCACATTTGAAAGCGGGCTGGCTGTAATACTACTGCCAAACACTAGGGTGCACCCCTGAGTGTTTTCCAGTATCAGATGACCCCAGCCCCGACTTAAACCTCCACGAACGCAATAGCGCCCTCGTGTGGACACTAACAGCTAGGTCATTTCTTTCCTCAAAATTCTGTCAGGAACACCCTGCTTCCTTACTGAATTTCGAACTAGTTTCCCTAATTTTCAATGCATGTGCAATCTACAGCCTGTTTCATTAACATGATTTTCCTTGCCTTGACTGTGTGCACTTGTTTTGAATTTGGTTCAAACCACATTTGAACTTGAAATTCAGAATTAAGTCTTAACAGTTTCTGATGACCACTTGGGAGGAAAGCGCCCCCTTGTGGCCATCACCTAACCTCACTGTCCTGAATGGCTTTCTCTCTCCCAGTCGGTTTTGTTTTGGTTACAGTCACTGATCCCTCACCGTAATCGTGATTGTCATCAAATATAACACCAACCTGTAATTTTACTACACTTATTTAAATTTGGTTTGAAACAAACAAATTTCAAAGTTAATTTGAATTAAGTCTCTCATTTCCCATTGGGAAATTGCTTTATGGCTTTATTTCTATATTTCCATTTCAAATTATTTTTAATAATTTTGATCTGGTTTTATTACAACTGTATCCTTACTAATCTAAAGGTTACTTAACCCCTATGCATTTGCTCAATTTGAATTGTATTTAAATCAGTTTGAATGCACTTCAAATCAAGCTCTCTGTCAGCCAAATTGACCACTAGGAGGAAGGGACACACACCCTTAGTGGCCAAAACTCGCCACTACAGATTGCTTCCTCCTGTGCTCCTCCCGCTGCACTTAATGCTATCTCTTCCCTGTATGGAGGTTGGGTTATTCTGATAATTGACATTGTCACAATTCCCTTTGTGTTTATACCATAGACTTTAGTAAAGCCGTTGCCTTTGATTTTTCAACAAAAATAGACACTCAACTTGATGTAGATAGAGGAGCTTTAATTCAAATTGAGGCACACTTGCTCTTCATCCTGTTTTGTGTTTGTAGGTAGAAATCTCTCAAGTGCTGTGGTGATGTGACAGTCACCTTCGCTTGGGGTCCGGCTGGCTGGTTCGTCTGATCTGCGCCACCATCGCTGACTGAGCGCAGGTCTCCGTACTTTCCTGTATCTTTCTGTTGATGCGGCCCGCAACACGACATCACCAATCTGGCACCGCCGGTTGTGTTCAAGGTCAAGTTGCTTGAAAAGGCGCACCTCGGTACAGATGCACGAAACGTCCGGGACACTGCTGTCATGTGTTGGAAAGGGTGACAGAAGGACCAGCCACGAGGCTGACTCCAACCGGGATGACCTCATTTCACCCCAGGCAAACTAGGAAAAGGTATTAAAACCCATCCACTTTATATTGGCCACAGAATCTAGAGATTCCCTGATATTTGAAGTGGTTGACTTCCTCCGCCTCTCCAAGCCACAAACCGCAGGCTTAGGCCTCCTCTTTCCCTTTCTGACACTTCTTGGGTACTATGAATGCCATTTCATTACAGACCTCCCCATCTTTGATGGTTGCATGTTACTTCAATCTTTGCTAGCTTGCCATTGCTCTGTTCTGTTGTGCTCTGTTCCTTTCAGTTCACCTAAAGACAGAACCTCTCTGACACACCAAGGAAAGCTGAAGAATAGTTTGACAACCAAGTCGTTAGCATCAACAGGTGACCCCTAAGCTAGCGCCCTGTCAAATCTTCATTCAGACCCATGATGACCTACCCAAATTGTCCCACCTAACGGTTTAACTGTCTGCATCAGTTAACCAAAATTTTCATACACGGCCTAGCCGGTATTATAGCTCGTTAGACGTAGTCGAACTTGCATTGGTCTCTCTGTGTGTGTTGTGTTCATCTCGCCCACAGTGAAACCAGTATGTTCCAGTCCCACAACCCGCGGGGACAACCTGGAGACATGGCCGAGATTCATGACATCTCCATCCCTGCCCAAAGCCACCGGTTACTCAGAGCCCCGAGCCAAGAGCAACTGGACGCAGACGTGTACAAGCTGATGGCGCACAAACCAAGCCAAAGCTCCCACGACAAAGACTGGGCCAGACACGTCAACCTCGCCTACCAGCTCAGCGCACACGCACGCCTCCGCAAAAGGAGCCGCATCGCCCTGGAGCACAAGGTTGCAGCGCCGAGGATGACAACGACCCCGAGCTACAGAAGGAAGTAAAAGACTTCAAACTGCCCTGTCTAAATCTTCTACACAGACTGAAGAGAATAGTCAGAGAAAAGAACCAAAGAGGAATTCAACGAGAAACTCAACAAAGTGAAGCCCCTTTGCAAAGAGCAGAGGCTGAACTTAAAGAGATTTGGAAAGCCACGGCCTGCGAAAGAAACTCTCAAGAGGCCCGTGTGACCATCCACAAGCTCGTTCAGCAGAGACAAGATCTCGAACATGAACTTGATCCACAGAGTTGCAATACTCTTATAGACTTCAGCATGACCGGAAAAGGGGAAACACACACCACAAGTCTCCCCTAACCAGTCTGCACATTTCAGCCAACAACACAAGAGCTGAAAAAGGGGGAGGTGGGAAAGCCCGCCTTCCACCACATCTCTGACAATCTACAAGACATCGACTTTCCACCTGCTGTCTCCAACCGGTGTCTGACACGACACCGACACCCAGCAGAACAGACCCAGGAGGGCCTGTGCTACCACCACCGGCTCCGAACGGAGTTTGCTGTGGAACTTGCAGCGAACCTATAACTGAGGAGGACACCAGTTTCAAGAAACCTCTCCTCCTATCCCGTCAGTCACCATAGTTCTCCTGCCCCCACGCAAGGCCCACTCAGTAAGAATTCCTAAAACCCCAAATTATTCTGAACTGCAACCCAGAAGACACTGCACGAACGCAGTGCAAGACTCTGCTAAAAGGTCCTTGATCAACATCGGACGTAGAACTTTTAAAAAGTAGATGAAAATGGGTGTTCAAAGAGTTGCAAGACTCTGCGTTTGTAGAATTAGAATTTTACTAAGTTAAAGGAATCTTACATAGACATGTACGCCTCAACGGCCGACAGACTATGCATGACTCTTTTGAAACAAACAGTTTCTAGATGTTGTTTAGAACGGCACCGTTAAACATTTCACGACAGTGAAGAGTCACAGAAAACACCCACTCCATACTTTGCCTTGACGACAGAGTGTAGTAAAATCACCCGAGTTTAAATTACTGTTAATCAACAGGCGTGCACTTGACCATCGCGGTCCAACTAAAACACTACGTGCAATACGCATCTTGATAGCTGGCTTGCCTAAATGCAGATAAAACAAATAGCGGGAATTGACATCTCTACTTTGAAAAAAATGTTAGGCCTTAGACTCCCAACTGGTATTGTTACAGTGGAGGCTCCTGTCCCGCCTCCTTTCCGCCACCCGAGGGAGCCTTCACCAGAGTATTGATCATTGGCCTTGAACTCAAATTCCCATCATGCCTCTTACCTGGGACTGATTGCGACACACACCTGCACGCCATTTGCACACACACATATAAGCCACCTTCACACACCACTTCGAGTGCGAAGTCTTGATTTGCCCCGGTGATCATTTCTGAGCGTTTATTCTGATATCTGGTTTTCTGGTTTTGATCTTGGACTGTTCTGACGATTCTGCGATTGCTCTCTGCCTGGCCTGACCTTGTCTGTATCTCGTTCTGTGATTATTGCTGCCTGCCCTGAACTCTGCCTGTTACCTGGATTATTTCTGTTGTTTTGCCTGCATTGCTCTGTCTGCCCTGATTCGACCCTGCCTGTTTGACTACTCTCAAATAAAGCTGCAAATGGATTCGTCTGAGTCGCGTGCATCATTACAGAAGACTTCGCCGCCTTCTAATCCAGCAGCTGTCATGCATCTGACCGCGGAACTCACAACTCAAGCTTCTCGTCTGGACCTGCACCATCACCAGCTAAGTCATCTGACCACTCTCACGGAGCAACTAGTGCAAGGAATGCAAGAGCTTCGCACTGCTGTTGGCGCTCTGACCAAACACTCCCGCTACACCTCCGCCATCCACTGAACCTGTTAATCCTGTGAGTACATCTGTGAATCCACGACTCGCATTTCCTGACAAATTCGACGGTACTCCAGCCAAATGTAAGGGATTCCTGTTACAATGCACTATCTTTGTTGACCAACAACCAGCATTATATTCCACCCATGCTAGCCGCATTGCTTTTGTTTGTTCTCTGCTCACCGGTAAAGCATTAGAGTGGGCAACGGCAGTCTGGAGACCGGAAGGTTCATCATTCGCTACATTTCCAGAGTTTCTTCAACAATTTCGTCAAGTGTTTGAGCATACCACAGAAGGAGGCGATGCTGGAGAACAACTCCTAAAAATCTCCCAGGGAAAGAGCCCCGCTGCCGAATATGCTCTAACTTTTCGCACTCTCGCTGCACAAACGAACTGGGTCGAGGATACATTAAAAACAATCTTCAGGAAGGGACTTACCACTGAACTGCAGTTGGAACTGGCCTGTCGCGATGAAGGGAAGAACTTGAACGAATTCATCACATTAACCATTCAGATCGACAATCTCATGCGGTCTAGACGCAGCAACCGGGCACCCATCCATCACTCTCTCGAGGCAGCAACCGTTCACGAGCCTATGCAGATTGGCTTCACACACATCACTCCTGAGGAACGAGAACGCAGGCAGCAAAATCGGTTGTACATGTACTGCGGGCAACCCGGTCACATGAAGCTCTCTTGCCCAGTACGACCATCCAATCGCAACCAATCGGTGAGTTCAGTAAACAAAACTCAAAGATTTTCCTCCAGTTTCACTCTCTCAATCCGTCTGACCATACAAGATCAATGTGTAGAAACCACAGCCTTAATTGACTCTGGAGCGGCCGGAAATTTCATTTCTCATACGTTCGCTAAACGAAATAATCTCAAATTGAACCCCTGTTCTTCTTCTCTGACAGTGGAGGCGCTAGATGGACATCCCATTGGAGAGGGCAAAATTCAAAGTGTTACGGAGGAGATTCAAATGCACATTGGTTCACTTCATTCCGAATATATCCACTTCTACGTCATACACGCCCCACATCATTCCATCATCCTCGGACATCCCTGGCTCCAAACTCATAACCCTCACATCTCCTGGAAGGAAGGCCAAATCATTCGCTGGGGTGAGACTTGTAATTCCCACTGCTTATCTAAAGTCACACGATTAACCTGTTCCATGCCAGAGCGTGCCACCCCATCTCCTGAGCAAGGTGTCTTACCTGCAGTCTATTCAGATCTCATCGAGGCTTTCAGCAAGGAAAAAGCTTCCCTACTGCCTGAACATCGCTCCACTGACTGTGCCATTGATTTAATGCCCGGTACTACACCCCCTAAAGGAAGAATTTTTCCCCTGTCAAAACCTGAGTCCGAGGCCATGAAGCAATATATTGAGGAGGAAACAGCCAAAGGATTCATCCGACCATCCACATCACCTGCCGCGGCTGGATTCTTCTTTGTGAAAAAAAAGGACGGGGGACTCAGACCTTGCATTGACTATCGTGGGTTAAATGATGTCACTATCAAGTATCGTTATCCTTTGCCTCTTGTGCCAGCCGCTCTAGAACAACTTCGTCAGGCCAAATATTACACCAAACTCGACTTGCGCAATGCTTACAACCTGATTCGCATACGAGAGGGGGATGAATGGAAAACGGCCTTTTCCACCACTAGTGGGCACTATGAATACTTAGTCATGCCATTCGGTTTGTCCAACAGTCCTTCTGTCTTCCAGGCGTTCATGAACGACGTTTTCCGTGACATGCTGGACAAAGGGGTAATCGTTTACATCGATGACATCCTGATATACTCAAATTCACTGGAGGAGCACATTCAACACGTCAGAGCTGTTCTTCAACGACTCATTCAGTTTCATCTGTACGCCAAAATGGAAAAATGTGAGTTTCATCAATCAAGTGTGGCTTTTCTGGGTTACGTTATCAGTCAAGAGGGAGTAGCTATGGATGATAAGAAGGTGAAAGGAGTGCTGGACTGGCCACTACCACAAACAGTAAAAGAACTGCAAAGATTCCTGGGATTCGCAAACTTCTACCGAAGATTCATCAGAAATTTCAGTCTCATCGCCGCTCCTCTAACAGCTCTAACTAAACGAAACAGCACTCGGATATCATGGAACTCAGAAGCACAACAAGCCTTCAATGAATTAAAGACTCGTTTCACTACCGCACCCATTCTACGTCATCCCGATCCTGACCGTCAGTTTATCGTAGAAGTCGATGCTTCCAACACTGGAGTAGGGGCCATACTATCCCAACGGCAAGGTAACCCGGCCAAAATGTATCCATGTGCGTTCTTCTCTCGCAAACTTTCCTCAGCTGAACGCAACTATGATGTGGGGAACCGTGAACTGTTAGCCATGAAATTAGCTCTAGGAGAATGGCGCCATTGGTTAGAGGGAGCATCTGAACCCTTCATTATTCTCACTGACCACAAGAACCTCGAATATCTGCGATCAGCCAAACGTCTCAACCCTCGTCAAGCCAGATGGGCACTATTCTTCACCAGATTTAACTTCACCGTTACATATCGTCCAGGCTCCAAGAACACGAAGGCTGATGCCCTTTCTCGCCAATCTGAGGAGACAATTCAGAACCCCAATCCAGAGAACATCATTAACGAGAATCTGCTAGTAGCCCCTGTCCAGTGGGATATCGTAACTGAGATCCAACAGGCAAATCGTCAGGCTCCCATTCCCCCTGAATGTCCAGAACGTCTCCTCTTTGTACCAGAAACACTAAGATCTCGCCTCCTCGATCAAGTCCATTCAACCCCAAGCTCTGGCCATCCCGGCATCACTGCCACAATTCAATTACTGCAGAACCGATTCTGGTGGTCCACCCTTAAATCCGATACCATCAAGCATGTCCAGAATTGCATCAGTTGTCAAACCTCCAAATCCACCCGGAAACTACCAGCAGGTCTTCTATGTCCACTATAGGGCTGCACCGATCTCTTGCTAAAATGTGAATCACGATTTTTCTCCATGGGAATTGAGATCACGATTCTCTTCACGATTCTCTTTTTTTTTCATCCAAAATGTATTGCACTCAAGAAAAAAAAAAAAAAAAAACACAAGACCGAAAGTGCAGTAACAAAAAATAAATTAAAAAATCTAAATTGTTTAAGCTGGCTCTTTGGGGCTAGCCTATGTAGCTGTCTGTGTATTACATGAACTAAAATAAAGTGTAGGCAGTGTTGTGCCAGTTCATACTTAAAAAGAACTAGCTCAAAGTTCAGTTCACACAGATTATAATGAACTAGTTCACAGTTCATAGTTCATTTTTTAAAAAATGAACTAAGTTCACATATCTAAAAATGAACTAGTTCACAATTCATTTGTTAAATTCTTAGGCCACTATCTTACTCAATAGAACCTCTTTACCATCCATTACCAGCTGCAAATCACTGCCACTTCCAAAACTAATCAAAATTATTGTACCAATAAACAAGAGACAATTATTATAGCCAGGAGAAAAATAATGTATTACCCCTTAAAATAATGTGTAATCAGTGATATGTAGCAATTGGAAATAAGGTGCAATCAGGGTATACTGTATGTTCAGTGAATTTTATTTAGCCAGCATGAACCAAATTACCCAGGACTTTAAAAAGGTATATTTAGGTTCATGGGGAAGGTCAGTCTACTGACAAAAATCCAGCATATTTTGAACGGCAGTAACTATGTAAACCAGACCAAAGTAGTCATGTACTGTAATGTCATATTAGCTTGGGCTTACCCTGCTCAATGTGCAATACTCAACCAACACATTTTCACACCTTCAAAAGGAAGTAAACAGTGAGTAAACGATGAAAATGCCATTTACATTGATTATAATAAAACAATCTTCCTGATTATATTTGTCTAAAGAAAATGAACAGCTACCCGCTGAACAACTTAACTTTCTACGTACAGTAGGCACTCTGATTCCATGTATGGGGCATTTAATATTCATATGACACACAAACATAAGTAGATAAGACCTGTTTAGTTCAAAAGATCACTCGTTGTGGAAAAGCGCAGATCATAAGTGATGATTGCGAGCAGCGCACGCCAGATGTCACCTCGCGCGCAGCGCGCAAGCTGTGCATACTCGTTGCAGACTCCCCTGCCTTCACGTTACCCGTACTATGAATACTTCGACCTCGTCTAACATACCCAGAGGTGATAATAGACCTCTACAACAATACTGTCGGGGGTTGGATTCGCGACTCAAAACGGGAGTTGGAGGTAAAACCTGACTTTTCAAATGAGCGTGAACGTGAACTGCGCGTGCTGCTCGTTCATTCCGGACAGAGTGAGCGCCGCTCCGTTCGCGTTCATGGTATGAAAAGTGATTTGTTCAGGTCAGCGTTCGGCGAAAATATGAACGAGTTCAGTGAACGTCGTTCATTAACGCGTTCATGCACAACACTGAGTGTAGGCTATATTTAATATTTTCTGGCTAGTTTACTTTAGCTTTTTTTAGAATCAGACATCACACTTTCACCCAAACTGAATAATTACAAACTGCGGTCTTCCCAACTTTCATGTTGTTTGAAGACGTCTCTCGTCTCTCTCTCTCTCTCTCTCTCTCTCTCTCTCTCTCTCTCTCTCTCTCTTTCGTGAGTGTGACCAATATAACGCGTGAATGCAGCATGATCTGAATGCAGGGAAATAGACGGAAGTGAATCGCCATCATTAAGAAATGAGATCGCATTTGTGTTTGAAGTGAGAGTCAGGATTTTTTTGTAATTAATGGTAAGCCCTAGTCCACTACCTACACCACAACGGCCCTGGTCTCACATTGCCATTGACTTCATCACCGATCTCCCCAATTCTCAAGGGTACACCACAATTCTCACCATCGTAGATCGATTTTCCAAAGCCTGTCGACTCGTTCCCTCACAAAACTCCCGACTGCCTTTGAAACAGCTGAACTCTTGTGCAACCAAGTATTTAAATTCTATGGACTGCCTGAAGATATATTATCTGACAGAGGACCTCAATTCACCTCCAGAGTATGGTCAGCGTTCTTCGAGCACTTAAATGTGAACATCAGCCTCACCTCAGGTTATCACCCACAGTCCAATGGTCAGACAGAACGCTTAAACCAAGATGTCATCCGCTTCCTCCGAACCTACTGCCAACAACATCAACACGACTGGAGCAGATACTTATTCTGGGCTGAATATGCTCAAAACTCCCTGGTCAAACCTGCAACTGGCATCACTCCCTTCAAATGCATCCTTGGCTTTCAACCTCCTCTCTTCCCATGGTCCGGTGACCCCGCAGAACTCCCATCCGTCACAGAATGGCTACACAAAAGTGAAGAGGTCTGGGATCAGAGCTCACACTCATTTAAGACACGCCGTCAGACGCCAAGAACAACAAGCCAACCGCCATCGTCGTCCAGCTCCAGAATACCAGATCGGCCAATGGGTATGGCTATCCACCAGAGACTTACCGACTCCGACTTCCATGCCGCAAACTCAGTCCCAGGTATGTTGGTCCCTTCAAAATTATTAGACAAATTTCACCAGTATCATTCCGATTAGACCTGCCCGCTAATTACCGTATTTCTCCCACTTTTCATGTTTCTCTACTGAAACCCGCTGGTGGTCCGAGGGGAGAAGCGGAGGAGGGGACCACTTCTCAGAGCCCTCCACCCATTCTGGTCGACGGCGAGGAGGCGTACCGGGTACATAAGCTACTGGACTCCAGACGTCGGGGTAACACTCTCCAATATCTGGTCGATTGGGAGGGGTACGGTCCGGAGGAGCAGTCCTGGGTCAATGCGAGGGATATCCTGGACCCCACTCTCACTGAGGAGTTTCATAGGACATACCCGGAGAAACCGGCCCTCGACCACGTGGGAGACCCCGACGACCTTTGCCTCCTCGCGTCAGGAGCCGCTCGCAGGGGGGGGCTCTGTTACAGTGGAGGCTCCTGTCCCGCCTCCTTTCCGCCACCAGAGGGAGCCTTCACCAGAGTATTGATCATTGGCCTTGAACTCAAATTCCCATCATGCCTCTTACCTGGGACTGATTGCGACACACACCTGCACGCCATTTGCACACACACATATAAGCCACCTTCACACACCACTCGAGTGCGAAGTCTTGATTTGCCCCGGTGATCATTTCTGAGCGTTTATTCTGATATCTGGTTTTCTGGTTTTGATCTTGGACTGTTCTGACGATTCTGCGATTGCTCTCTGCCTGGCCTGACCTTGTCTGTATCTCGTTCTGTGATTATTGCTGCCTGCCCTGAACTCTGCCTGTTACCTGGATTATTTCTGTTGTTTTGCCTGCATTGCTCTGTCTGCCCTGATTCGACCCTGCCTGTTTGACTACTCTCAAATAAAGCTGCAAATGGATTCGTCTGAGTCGCGTGCATCATTACAGGTATCAGGAACTTCAGCATTAAAGCGTAAGTCTGTGTAACAGAAGAATCATCTCAGCAGCTTGTAATCTGTACCGATATCTTTTCCGCTTTGGAAACAAACAAACAAAAAAGAAATCCAAAATCGCGGTATAAGTAAACCTGTTTCTGACGAAGACAGCTCAGGGACAGAGTTATATGTATGTGAAACCTGGCGACGCTCCCCTTCTACAAAGTAAAGGCCTTAATTTTATTGTTAGATTTGATGCAATTCACCTAAATTTTAGCTGCTTCTACAAGCAGAAAGGTACTAAACGATCAAAAGAAGTAACTCGCGGAAAAGTCAGCATTCATGCATGAGAGAGACGTAACTATATATGCTTAGGAAAGCTAATCTATTCCCTTACTCTGTAAGCAAATAGAACAAGACAAGCTTTGACTTGCAGCAAATCTATTTCCTTACTCTGTAAACAAATAGAAGACTGTGAAGTAAAGAGCAGAGTTCCATGAGAAAATTAGCAAATGCCAAAACACATTTGCGTTTTACTTAATGCAACCAAGTTCTTGAAAATCATAAAGTATAGGTGCCTCCCTTTTAACCCGTTAAAACATGCATGATTCATGTAAAATACACAGACATTCTTCAGGTACTGTTGAATTGCTCTGACACCCTCTGGCTCCCATGACAACTTGTCACAGGAAGTGCTAACTCTTAATGTCACTTTTGTAAACAAACCAGCCTGGGTGGCTAAGCTAACCTAGCCTAGCATCAAGCTAACTTAGGCTAAGCTAAACTGACCCATCACTAAGCTAACTTAGGCTAAGCTAACCTAGCTTAGCATCAAGCTAACTTGGGCTAAGCTAACCTAACATAGCTCCAATCCAATGCAGGCTAAGCTGAATAACCTCCACAGTTAGCAGTTAGCATTATTTTCTTGAACCCTTAATCACAGCTGTGTTCCACAGTGCAAAGTATTCTAGAATACTTTCCTCAACACCACTTAGGGTTTCTAATTATTCACTTTCCGTGTTTGCAATTCTTATTAGCCAAAGTTTACCCTCACAGGGTTAGGAATACTCCTTGCTAACCATTGAAGACTAACTTCACAGATGCCCTGTTAATTAAACTCAAGTTTAACTGCAGGTAAACTGCATAACTAACTACAGATGAATTTGTATAACCATAGGAATTTTCGACGGCATGTTGACTAAACCTTTGGAGGAACACACCCAATGTGGTCTTGAACACGCAACCGCTACAACCCACTATAGAGTGTTGATCAAAGCAAATCCAAAGTTTAGCCACTAATGCCACTGATTATTCTCGACTTCAGATCATTCCCATGTTTTGATCATTTTATTTCCTTTTGCTTTAATTTTGATTTTATTTTTCCTCGTTAATTATTTCATTCCTTTGACCTTGATAATGATAGCAAGCAGCTATTCCCTTGTCCATTAGGTCCTCTATATGATTTAATTCCTTTGCCTCTCTTGTCCGAGTGTGGTTCCATTTCCCATAGGGCCCAGAAAGGAAGCAGACACCCTTATTTGTTATTTTGGCTTAGTTCCAGCCAGTGCACTCGTTTTGTGACCCTCTAACACAAGTAATCTCAACAATTTACTAAAGGCACTACTAGAGTCCTGAGGATCGACAATAAGCAGAATTTAAATAAGAAAGCTGTCCTTTCCCCTATTATCGTTCACACCATCGAGCTATAGTGAACCACCAGCTAAGTCCAGAGAAATAATTTAGTCATAAGAACCACCTTACGTCATTTATTTCATCTCGGCTATGTCCTTCCCAGGAAATACCCTCGGAACCACACAAAACTTAGCCCCCTAACATTCACAGCTAAGATTAGGACACAAGAGACACTTAGCTTTATGCTTAAATACTTAACGAACCTATTAAGCAGTAGTTCTGAACTTTTAGGGCCACGCATTAATCACTCACAACAAGTGTGCCAGAATGCCACAGAGCCCCTGCGTAACCTGACCTCAACCTCCCAAGGAACCACTGCCACAAACCACGGCATGGCTCCAAAAGGATTGGACCAAGCTAACCAGAAAAGCCACGACATGCAGACCAGACTGTCACTTGCGAACTGTCTAACCAACCTGACTGCATGAAACAGATTCTGCTTCGATATGGATTACGCCCAGTCGTGAGGTGCACAGCTTCCTAGCTCGTCAAACAGAGACTGCCAAAATGGACTATCAGCTGTTGCAATAAGCTTCGATCGCTTAACTCCCTGATCCAGAATCAGACCAAAGGTTCTCACCGCCGTGGACATCAAGCAAGACCGACTTGAAACTCCACCGACTCCGACAAACCACCAGGTATGGAAAGGATGCCAATCTCAGAACTTTGTTTCTTCGTAGTTGCATCCCACAGTGAGTTATTCCGTAAGCACCCTGGCCTGTCCCTGTAGCATATCTACCATAGCTACGAGACCACAAGCTCACATTACGCAAAGACTTTGTCCGAAAAGACTGGGTAAACACCCTCAAACTAACCTGTCTCTGAGCACGACTCAGAGCTGCCTCTAGGAGGCACCCCACACTTTCACTGAGAGTAAACCGTTCCAAGCCAACAGAGGGCAACACAACAGTCCTGGTGCTCATTGACCGCACCAGAGCAAGAGCTCTGAGCCGCACCTCATCACCAAGAGACTCAAGCCCAACCAGCCCAGAGCGGTACCCCTCTCAACACGCCACTGGTAAGCACAAATCTGAGCACACATCAGATAACAACAGTGCAGCCATGTCACTGACAGCAAAAATCCTGAAGGTGCTGAAAGAGTTTCTGCACAAGATCTCACAAGAAGGACAAGCCAGACATGCTATGTCTCAGCGCAAGACCCAAACAGACACCCAGAACACTGCTCGTCAGCATCACACCACAGAGCTCACTGCCACTTCACAAAGTGACAGCACCAAGCAGCCACCACAACTGACAGCTGCACAGCCTGAGCATGACAACACCGTGTCCCACACAACATCAGCCCAGACGCCAGGACTTCTGGGAAACCTAATCAAAAAGGGGGTGGCACAAACTCTGCCTTGCCACCTAGAGACAATGATTTGAGCCTTGAAGCCATGCTAGACACTAGCTCAAACATCACGCTAGGGCTGCACGATGCATCACTTTAACATCGATATCGCGATGTGCGCATCCACGATAGTCACATCGCAAGAATGTGCGATGTCACTAGGGATCGTAGTTAATCCGTGATTCGTGATCAGTAGGCTGCGTGCCAGCAGCTCCCCGGCCCGTAACGCTTGTGATTCGCGGATTAAATGCAAAGTTTAACCATCATAGTGAGAGTTTATCAATTTGCAAGTCCTGTCAGTTTAAACATCAAGCGCAAGAAGACTGGAACTTGCACTCTGTTTTCTGTCAGCCTTACTAAAGCGCATTTTTGTCCCGCCAAACTTGACCGGTGAATGATGTAGATGACGATGAGTGACTTCTGCGCTCGTTTAACTGAGAGAGAAAGTCCCGGTCGCGCGTGCACTCTCACCGTCTTCAAACTCTCTGCTCTCCTGTGCTCGAGCATATCAATGAATTGAGTTGACTGAATATCTTTGAGAATACATGACGGTAAAAGGTCGGAAGACCTTTTTTCTGAACTACCACCGGTTGTGAATTGCTGTTCCACACATTCAGATGACATTACATAAACCACACTTTCAATAAAATAAAATGCGATCCAGTGATGAAATGTTTTCTGTGTTGACACAAATCTTGTGCGATGTCCTAACCTGCCTGGATAATCACACAGCGGGTATGGCGTGGTCCGTTAATGAAACGTCCGATTCGCGAACTAATGACTCATTTGAACCGATTCACTTTAATGAATGGTTAAAACAACTGATCTATTCAACACTGAACTCAAGAGACATAAATCGGAAACAATTTACAATAAGGTTCCATTTATTAAAGTCTAGTTAACTACATTAATAATAATAATAATTCATTACATTTATATAGTGCTTTTCTCTGCACTCAAAGTGCTTTATATAGGGGGAAGGGGAATCTCCTCAACCACCACTAATGTGCAGCATCCTGTTAACGACATTAGTAAACAACATTCAATTAATTAATATTAGTTTCTATGCGGATATACTCCATAACAAAACCACCCCAGTCATTCAATGATTCATTCTCCAAGTAGAGCTTTTCAAATCATCTGGGGAAATTGTTCTAATATTGCAATATATATCGCGGAAATATAAAATATCGCAATGCCATTTTTTACCAATATCGTGCAGCCCTACATCACGCTACTGCCAGCCCAACTCTTTAAAAGACTCAAACAATCAGAGCGAACTCTCAAATCCCAAACAGGTGAGCTAAAGGTGCAATCCTACAGCCAAAACGACATCTGGCTCAAACAACTAGCTCCCATTCACCCAACAATTGGTCCCTAAGAGCCTGATTTACCCAGTGTACCGATCACAAACGATCACGTACGCACTTCTGAGTGGCCAAGATCTGTTAGATCGTTATGAGCCTTTAATAGACTTTAAACAACTGAATGTCTGAGCTCAAGTTCAAGTACCCCTCCCCCTCCAGTCACACAGGTCAAAAGAACCTAACTGGCAGGTCACAGAGGTCACAAGAACTCCTGCAGCCAGCCATAAAGGCACAGCCTCAGCACCAAATGGAAACGTGAACTTGCTACCCTGCACCTTTCAGCTTACCAAAAACTGAGACTAACCAAATGAACTTTGAGACAACCACCTCTCAACCCCTCCAACCGCCCAAACCGGCCGTCAACCACGACAACGGCAGCTCACCAAGCACATGCTGCTAAACGGCCCAACACTTGAAATTTATGTACCTCGTGACATCACTTCGCCACAGCTTGTGCTGCCACAGTACAAAAAGGGGGATATACCAGCCAGTGTATGCCTGTCACGCACCATGTGGGCTGCACACCGCAGCACCAGGACATCTCGGCATCCTCAAAGGCATCAGGCTGTCCCAGCCAACAGCCGCTGAAATCTTTCCTCCCTTTTCTCTCTCTCTCCCCTGTCTCTGTTACAGGATGCTGCTGCTGTGGTCGTCTTCCTGTGCCTCCAGCCAACCAGAGGACAACTGCAGTCATCACCAGGTCCGACATCACACAGCATAGGGTCGACCACCACGCAAGCAGAGCTAAATGGACACCCACGCCGCTGCTGTCAGAACGCAGTCAAACACCGGCATGTCCAGCAACAAAACGAACTGAAATCCTTCAGCCAAAAGGTAACTCACAACACAGAGTGCCTCCTCACAGACCATCAAGAAATGGAAAGTAGCTGTGACAGATCCACAACGCTCACGGCATTCTACTGAACCAGACAAGTGAACTCCAGCGAGACAACTGTTTACTGTCTGCCAGAAGGACTTTGCTCAAAACTCAGCATCCGGCAGCCTTTGCTCCGAGACTCGAGCTACCCTGCTGCGACTGAGCCTGAGTCAAGTCCCATCCTTTACGAAACCCATGATTTCACCCTGATTCCAGAACTGGAATTATGAACTGTGAAAAACGGGGGTGCCCAGCCGAACTGAACTTGTTCTCAGCAACATAGCTCTCCTAGCTGTGTTTCAACTGAACACCTGCTACACTGCACTGCACCACTGCATCACCTGTTGTCCAATCCTGGACCGCAGCTGATTCTGCGCTGGGTACCTCTACGGTAATCAACCACGTCTTGACACTTGACTTTCACACTCCACAAGAGACTCAACAAACGCAAACCTCCACAGCCACCACTGGACCCTCAGGAAGAGGGTACCACACTGGAGACTGCGTCCAACCTCATCAAGCTGAGCCCGAACCTCAGCCTCAGCCACCACCTGCTACCTGACTTTCATGATTCACCTGCCATCCATCCATTGCGATGGGTGTCGTTCGATGGAAGTCCACAGTCAAGGACTTCATCTAACGAAAAGGGGGAGATGTAATGATTTTGGCCAGACTGAATCAATCGTCCTCCAAGGACTCTGACCCCCCCCCCCACACACACACACACACACAAACACACACACATACACCGCCACACACATTCTTCCACTCACTGGAGTGAGATCATGTTACAAGACTGTGGAATGTGCTTTATGTCTCTGACCCAAGAGATGGACTTTTCTGTGTTAAAAGACATTTAACCAGATATATTCAATGTGTTTCTATGTATGTGTGTTTTTCCCCAGGTCACCGTGAAATATCTTTGTTGGTTGCAGCATAAAACAGGAATTAGAAATAACTTCCTTAGGCATTGTAAACAGAAGTATATGTTCATTTAATGTAACATAATGCTCCTTGGTGTCTCTAGAATACGTATCAGATGAACGACCCGAATATGTACAGAGATGTAAAGTAAAGTGTGTTTTTAATATGTTTTACTGCCAAGGATGATCGAACTGTTTCAATAGTAGCCCTTATGTGAACACACCCCCTCCCACGAGGAGCGCGTGGTCTGAGAACAAAGAACCATAAAAGAATGTTTCCCGCGTGCAGCCTCCATCTCCCTGATTGGCTCAAGCCAACAGGAAAGGGATGGATTTCACCAAGGTGATAAATGAAGGAGCGCCAGCTCCGCCCTCTCTCTTCCGAAAACGCCTCATGTCAAGAAGCACGTAAAGGATCTCCTCACGGAGATCCGACCCCCAACCGGGATCCTTCCTTTGATCGTCCAAAGTTTCGTCTTCTCCTCAAATGAACTACCAAGTTCGTTCCCCAGGAAAGGAAGTGGACTTTGCCGATCTATTTCCTCGGGTAACGTCACCTCAAAGACTTTTAAGCCTTTCAAACATTCGCGCCGAATGCCAACGAACGCCACGTGACTCCCCACGGAACAAAGAAGCCACCCGCACGGCAACCAACCATGCACGCGCCAGGACGGGCAGTGCAAAAGCGCCGCGCTCCACGGAACGCGCGCCAGCCACAGGAGAGCCTCTCCATTCATCGTGCGGCCCAACCGGGCCTGGCCACGAGTCCGTGACACACACAGACCAAACATGTTGTGCAAGTATAACGTTACCTTCTTTTAGAGCTTCTCAGAAGCATCAAAGTGTTTTCATGGTGTTCAGAAAGATTAATAGACTGTTTGGTGACTGTAACTCCCTCTCTCACCTCACTCTCTCCCTGAAATGCAGATCAAGCTACATGCTTTATATAACTAAACATACCAAAAGGGTATGTTTTATGGAGTTGGAATGCTGAATTCTTCTGGCCAGAGAATTAAGTTTTCCCTGCTCTATAAATTAATTGAGCTAATTAATTTTACTTGTCTTGTAAGATGTGGTCTGTGCAATATATTACAATTAATTTGTGGTTAATTGCAGAGATACACATGTATAAATATAAGTAAAGTTAACAGAAAGCCCTCATCGAGAGATTTATTAACATGTAAGACAGGGCTGATCGCAAATCTGTATGAATAATTATGAATTATGAATTATTAATTATGATATGCAAATTCCCCTCGATCAGACCCGCCAGAGTCATTACAGTTCCTTGCCACTGTTGCCTTGTTTTTGGCTTGCTTAGTTGGGGATATTTAATATTCAACAATATTATTGATCTGTGTTGTACTACTTTCAACTTTCATGTTGTACTACTCTTTCATACTTTCTTCACACATCACTGTGAAGCTGCTTTGATACAATCTGTATTGTGAAAAGCGCTATATAAATAAATGTGACTTGACTTGGTCAGATTCAGACTCAATGAAAAGCAGAGAGCACAGATATGATCAAGCTGAACGAGCAACAAGCAATCGTTAGGCTATTATAGTTCAAAAGTGCAAACAGTTAAAGTTATTATGCAAGTTAACTCGAGATCAGAATGTACATTTGCAAGGTTGCATTTGTCATCCATCAAGTGGACTTTTAAAGCTGAAATAAGTGGATTAAGCTTGGAATAACGAGAGAAATTAAAGCTGCAAGCAGCGATGGGCGGGCCCTCGCACCTGTCAGCGCGTCGTGGTGTGAGGCAGCCGCGTTGCATATTCTGGAGCTCAGCCGGTGCGGCTGTGAATTTGCTACGCTGCTTCGTTAAAGGTCACTTCCTGTTGCCAGCAGGTGGCGCTATGACTGTGGGTGAATGTTGGCATGTAGATTTGTTCAGGGCGGGACTCTTCTCAAATGTGTAAAATTTGGTGCATATCAGGGCATTTACAGCCAAGTTACTTCAACTTCCTGTTTCATGGCGAATCATGGCGCCACGGACACGCCCATTGATGAAAACACGCAGATAGCACAACTTTACATCGTCAATGCCTTTAGAGGGCACAGCAGAAATGTGAAGTCGATCCGACTAAATCCCTAGGAGGAGTTCGTTAAAGTACGGAGTGTGTAAATCGTCCCAAAATGGCCACCAAATTTAAAATGGTGGACTTCCTGTAGAGTTTAGGGCATCGCTCCAAGAGACTTTTCTGTGCGTCTGGACATGGTAAATGTACCACAGAAATTTTGTACATGTCGGTCAAACATGCGGCGGAGGCTGCTTCGTTAAAGGTCATTTCCTGTTGCCACTAGGTGGCGCTATGACTGTGGGTGAATGTCGGCATGTGGATTTGTTCAGGGTGGGACTCTTGTCAAATGTGTAAAATGTCGTGCAGATCTGGGCATTTACAGCCAAGTTACTACAACTTCCTGTTTCATGGCGAATCATCGACGCCACGGACACGCCCATTGACGAAACACGCAGATAGCACAACTTTACATCGTCAATGCCTTTAGAAGGCACAGAAGAAGTTTGAATCGATCCCTAAATCCCTAGGAGGAGTTCGTTAAAGTACGGAGTGTGTAAATCGTTCCAAAATGGCGCCAAATTCAAAATGGCGGACTTCCTGTCGAGTTTAGGGTAGGGTTTCTTGAGGCTTTTTTGTGCGTTTTGACATGATACACGTCCCCCCCAAATTCCATGCATGTAGGTTGAACGTCAACGAGGGCTAATTTTTTCCAATTTTCTAGGTGGCGCTAGCGAGCCATTTGCCCCGCCCATCCGCGAAACCCACAAAATACGAAATTTTTCACCAGTCCTGACATGCATGCCAAATTTGGTGAGTTTTTGAGCATGTTGCGGCTGCGAAAATGGCGCTTACTTTGCAGAAAAAAAGAAAAAAAAAGAAAAATTCAAGCTGCAAGCAGCGATGGGCGGGCCCTCGCACCTGTAGCACGTAGGGGTGTGAGGCGGCCGCGTTGCATATTCTGCAGCTCAGCCGGTGCGGCTGTGAATTTGCTAAGCAGCTTCGTTAAAGGTCACTTCCTGTTGCCAGCAGGTGGCGCTATGACTGTGGGTGAATGTCGTCATGTAGATTTGTTCAGGGCAGGACTCTTGTCAAATGTGTAAAATTTCACACAGATCTGGGCATTCACAGCCAAGTTACTACAACTTCCTGTTTCATGACGAATCATCGACGCCACGGACACGCCCATCGACGAAAACGCGCAGATAGCACAACTTTACATCATCAATGCCTTTAGAAGGCACAGCAGAAATGTGAAGTCGATCCGACTAAGTCCCTAGGAGGAGTTTGTTAAAGTACGTAATGAGTAAATCATCCAAAAATGGCGGTAAAATTAGAAATGGCCGACCTCCTGTTGAGTTTAGGGCATCGCTCCAAGAGACTTTTTTGTGCGTCTGGACATGGTAGATGTACCACAGAAAATTCGTAAATGTCAGTCAAACATGCGGCGGGGGCTGCTTCATTAAACGTCACTTCCTGTTGCCAGCAGGTGGCGCTATGACTGTGGGTGAATGTCGGCATGTAGATTTGTTCAGGGCGGGACTCTTGTCAAATGTGTAAAATTTGGTGCAGATCTGGGCATTTACAGCCAAGTTACTACAACTTCCTGTTTCATGGCGAATCATCGACGCCACGGACACGCCCATCGACGAAAACGCGCAGATAGCACAACTTTACATCATCAATGACTTTAGAAGGCACAGCAGAAATGTGAAGTCGATCCGACTAAATCCCTAGGAGGAGTTCGTTAAAGTACGGAGTGTGTAAATCGTCCCAAAATGGCCACCAAATTCAAAATGGTGGACTTCCTGTCGAGTTTAGGGCATCGCTCCAAGAGACTTTTCTGTGCGTCTGGACATGGTAAATGAACCACAGAAATTTTGTACATGTCGGTCAAACATGCGGCGGAGGCTGCTTCGTTAAAGGTCATTTCCTGTTGCCACTAGGTGGCGCTATGACTGTGGGTGAATGTCGGCATGTGGATTTGTTCAGGGCGGGACTCTTGTCAAATGTGTAAAATTTCGTGCAGATCTGGGCATTTACAGCCAAGTTACTACAACTTCCTGTTTCATGGCGAATCATCGACGCCACGGACACGCCCATTGACGAAAACACGCAGATAGCACAACTTTACATCGTCAATGCCTTTAGAAGGCACAGCAGAAATTTGAAGTCGATCCGACTAAATCCCTAGGAGGAGTTCGTTAAAGTACGGAGTGTGTAAATCGTCCCAAAATGGCCGCCAAATTCAAAATGGCGGACTTCCTGTCGAGTTTAGGGTAGGTGTTCTTGAGGCTTTTTTGTGCGTTTTGACATGATACACGTCCCCACCAAATTTCATGCATGTAGGTTGAACGTAGACGAGGGGCTAATTTTTTCCAATTTTCTAGGTGGCGCTAGCGAGCCATTTTGCCCCGCCCATCCGCGAAACCCACAAAATACGAAATTTTTCACCAGTCCTGACATGCGTGCCAAATTTGGTGACTTTTTGAGCATGTTGCGGCCACGGAAATGGCGCTTACTTTGCAGAAAAAAGAAAAAAGAAAAAAAAAATAACCCCAACAGTTTCAATAGGGCCTCGCACAGCTGGTGCTCGGGCCCTAAAAATAACCCCAACAGTTTCAATAGGGCCTCGCACAGCTAGTGCTCGGGCCCTAATAACATGGATAGAACTTTCCTGTCGGTGGATTGTAATGTACCACAGTCAGTCAGGTAACATAACAAGGAAGGAACTTGTGTGAAATAATGTGACAATCGGGGTACAGTCGGGTTTGTGTCTTCCTGCCGGGTTCGGGTCCAGTTTTCAAATAATAGATGGGTCCAGCAAATTACGGGTCTCTTCCGGTTCAGGCATGAATTTTTGGACCCGTGAAGACCTCTAATACAGTACCTCTGCACACTTTTTGCAGTGCCACAAATATGTACTATGTTGCTACAGTTTGAAGCACAAATGTCTACTGGGGTCACTAAAGAGAAAGACTGTATGTGGCATTGCGATTGACAGACAGAGGTATGTACACTAGTATATCCTATTATCTTAAAACTGTGTTATTTTAGTGATAAATTTTAAATGACACATGTTGTTTTACTGAATCATGTTTGCCTTAGTGGTAAATGTAACAGTTAGAAGCATGTGAGTGCTCATGACGTCAGTAGGACAGATAAGCAAATGCCTGGGTGATTTAGCTTAAGTTCGTGAAGTTACATCAGCATACATCTTCAGAACCCCGACAAAGTAGGATGTTTGTAGCCAGGCGGCTAATGAGCTAGCGCTTGCTAAGTTATTTGTTAGTGATACTTTTGCTGTAATTGTAAATGTGACGTTAGAATCATGTATGAGCACTCCCGATGAAAGCATTGCGTATCCTGTAGTATGTTTTGTAGTTAACGTTAGGTGGATAGTGTTAGTGAGCTAACCCTGGCTTGAACTGTCTGAACGATATATATTTTCACAAACACATTCAACCAATCGCCATTTATGAGCAAATATGCATATGTGCAATTAAATGTGAGATAAATTGGACTACTTTCAATGTAGATAAGCATAATCTGCGTCTATACCTTAACTACAGGTCCCATGAAACTATGTTGCTAGGGCTGCACAATTAATCGAATTTTAATCACGATTTTGGCTTCCCACGATCAAATTCACATGATCAAGCTATATTTAAAAATGTGCCATTCTGTTCACAGAACGCTTCGTATTTTTTTTTGCAAAGCCAATCTAGCGCTCTCCGTAAACCACTGTCTGATCATGTGCCTCTAGGGGCTTGTCCCAAGAATCGGATCATCATCCATTGTCTGTGAGCATTATAGGCAAGTGACGAGGGTCTGAGGGAGGCGATGGCTTCTTGGAGCTTGCAGGAGGAGAGGCTTGTCTGCATTACAACAGACAACTGAGCTAATGTGGTGAAGGGAGCGTCTCTAAATAACTGGACTAGGCTACAGGGTTCTTGCTACAGACTCAATCTAGCAATAGGTGAATAAAAGTTATATTAACCCTTAGGGTCGACAAACGTTCCGACGCGTTTTGCTTAGACTAAGTAGACTTAAATTACTTCGTCATTTATGGTCATACAGAAAAATTGTATATGAAAAATAATCTGTAAGATTTCTACTTTTTTATGTGCCTTTACAATCAAAACAAAACATTGTGCTTTTGTAAAATAAAGAAAATATATTTTAGGACGTTAAAGGCACACTATGCAGTTATTTTAGCTTAATTTAACAGCTTCAGAGTTATTGAAATGGTTACATGACTTCTTTTGGGTTGAATGGGGGGCGTTTTCGACCCCCCCCCCTGGTGCCTGTGAGCGGAAAAATCTCACTTGCAGTTTCAGGCTGGCGAGCCTCAGCATCAGGAAGTCTAGCGTGATGTCGGCTCTCGCGATGTAACATATTCCTTTGCGGCAACACCGCACATGTCCAGGAACAAGGTCGAGAAGGATGGAGTTTGTCACACTATCGTCATGGCGGAGCCGGCAGTCCAGAGATATAGAAAGCTAGGAAAGCATTGTGGGAGGAACAGAGAAAGAGGAAACAGCAGACTGACCGAGCGAGGGGTCAGACGTGAGCATAGCCGTAATTTGCGTGTGATATGTCCCCATTGAAACATTTCGCAGCACGGATGTACCAATACAAACAAATAAAACATCTCCAGTTAACTCTAGTAGAGCATTCATTTATTTCATTTGTTAAATAAGAGGCGATCTGAAATGTGTTGTTTTTGAAATCAAGTGACCAAAGTGCTTGTTGCCGCTGTGATCAGTTTCAGTGATTCAGTGTTCTGTTGTGATCTTCGAACGGACGCGCGCTCATTGCTCAATCCATTGCGGGGACTGAGAGACTCATTACGGTGAAATCACAAAAACCAATGCACAAAAAACATGTTCCTGCTTGAAATACAGCCACTAATAAACAATCGATATTAATGAGGAAAATAAACTATACTATTAGTAAGGATTAGAACCCAGAACCTGTGACACACATGGCAAAAGTTCTGCCTCTGGACCATTAAAGTTCATGGGGATATGTATTTAATCACGTGAAAATTCTCAACACTAACAACATACACTCACCGGCCACTTTACTAGGTACACCTGTCCAACTGCTCGTTAACACTTAATTTCTAAGCAGCCAATCACATGGCGGCAACTCAGTGCATTTAGGCATGTAGACATGGTCAAGACAATCTCCTGCAGTTCAAACCGAGCATCAGTATGGGGAAGAAAGGTGATTTGAGTGACTTTGAACGTGGCATGATTGTTGGTGCCAGAAGGGCTGGTCTGAGTATTTCAGAAACTGCTAATCTACTGGGATTTTCACGCACAACCATCTCTAGGGTTTACAGAGAATGGTCCGAAAAGAAAAAACATCCAGTGAGCGGCAGTTCTGTGGGCGGAAATGCCTTGTTGATCCCAGAGGTCAGAGGAGAATGGCCAGACTGGTTCGAGCTGATAGAAGGGCAACAGTGACTCAAATAACCACCCGTTACAACCAAGGTGGGCAGAAGAGCATCTCTGAACGCACAGTACGTCGAACTTTGAGGCAGATGGGCTACAGCAGCAGAAGACCACACCGGGTGCCACTCCTTTCAGCTAAGAACAGGAAACTGAGGCTACAATTTGCACAAGCTCATCGAAATTGGACAATAGAAGATTGGAAAAACGTTGCCTGGTCTGATGAGTCTCGATTTTTGCTGCGACATTCGGATGGTAGGGTCAGAATTTGGCGTCTACAACATGAAAGCATGGATCCATCCTGCCTTGTATCAACGGTTCAGGCTGGTGGTGGTGGTGTCATGGTGTGGGGAATATTTTCTTGGCACTCTTTGGGCCCCTTGGTACCAATTGAGCATCGTTGCAACGCCACAGCCTACCTGAGTATTGTTGCTGACCATGTCCATCCCTTTTATGACCACAATGTACCCAACTTCTGATGGCTACTTTCAGCAGGATAATGCGCCATGTCATAAAGCTGGAATCATCTCAGACTGGTTTCTTGAACATGACAATGAGTTTGCTGTACTCAAATGGCCTACACAGTCACCAGATCTCAATCCAATAGAGATTGAGGGATTCCACCATCTTTGGGATGTGGTGGAACGGGAGATTCGCATCATGGATGTGCAGCCGACAAATCTGCGGCAACTGTGTGATGCCATCATGTCAATATGGACCAAACTCCCTGAGGAATGCTTCCAGCACCTTGTTGAATCTATGCCATGAAGAATTGAGGCAGTTCTGAAGGCAAAAGGGGGTCCAACCCGTTACTAGCATGGGGTAGCTAATAAAGTGGCCGGTGAGTGTATATATATTAGGGGTGGAACGGTACACAGAAGTCACGGTTCGGTTCATACCTCGAGTTCAGACCTCACGGTTCGGTACGATTTCGGTACAATGGAGGGAAAAGCAAAACAAAAATACAGAAGGCATTGTATTTTTTAAAGTTTTATAAAAGCATAGAACCAGTTTATTTGTAGTGCACTGACAATAGTTTTTATAATTAGTTTATTAATTAAATGAATAAAAAGACAAAAAGTCCTAGCGATATGTTTGGTAATTGTACCTGAATTTCTTTAAAATTATTTTGCTATATTTCAGATCAATATATTTGTTTTCCTTAATTTTAATTAACATTATTAATTAACAATGTAACATTATTCTCATCTGAATAAATAATTGATTTCTGTATAACATAATACTACCTTTAAAAACACATTCGATTTTCTTTTTAAATCTATGTAGAATGTGTAAGATTAGTGCTCCGAGGAATATGACGAATGTCCAAAAGATGGGACCCACAGACTGTTTTGAAATGGAGTTGGATAAATAGCCTATGTTTTGCTTTTAAAACAGTGTGTGTGTGATTTTGGTTGGATGACAGTTGTAGGTTACAGTTTGTCAAGAGTTTACAGTGTGACAAAAGCACAATGTTGTGTTTTATTGCGAGTGTAGCCTACACAAATATGAGAACAGTTTTTGTTTCCACTGTTCTATCGCGCGTCTCTCTCTCTCACTCTCACTCTCACCCTTACACACTCTCTCTCTCTCTCTCTCTCTCTCTCTCTCTCTCTCTCTCTCTCTCTCTCACACACACTCTTAGCTGTCCATCGCATTCGATGATGACACTTGCTCCAGGGGTGGGGGTAGGAGGGGGTTGGGTTCAGCGACCTTGCCGCTGGTGCCACTTCTCGTGGGCATTGAGTCCGATCCTTGAGCCGCACACTCGTCTGCAGATGGAGCAAGGGAAACCAGATGCCAGGGGGGTGCCAGCCGCCCACTGATGTCTCTTGATGCGCCTCTCGGATCGTCGATCTTGGTTGGTTTGGTGTATTTGTGAGACTGCAGAGGCACAGGTGACCTGCCAAGCAGATCTGTCGAGTGCCAAAGATTCAAGCTGCGTAAGGGGGATGTTCGCTCGCTTTAGGATGTCCCTAGTGTTGTCCTTATAGCGCCGCTTTTGCCCTCCAGCAGACCGCTTTGCACCCATTAGTTGACCATAGAGGACCTGGCGGGGCAAGCGATGTTCAGGCATTCGTATGGTGTGCCCGATCCAGCGCAGATGTTTTTTGGCCACAGCTGCTTCCATACAGATTGAGCCAGTATTACTGAGGATGACTGTATGGGGGATTCGATCTTCCCAAGACAAGCTGAGAATCTTCTGCAGGCAACGAATATGGAATGCCTCTAAGGTGATGATGTGCTGGCGGTATGGGGCCCAAGACTCTGCCCCGTAAAGCAGAGTGGTAAGACACACCGCATTGTAAACCGCAACCTTGGTACTGATCTTCAGGTTACGGTTTTCAAAAACCTTGCTACGTAGGCGTCCAAAAGATGATGAGGCTTTATTTATCCGGGTGTGTATTTCTACATCAAGGGAGCAGCATGAGGACAGAGTGGAACCAAGGTAGGTGAAGTGGTCCACTGTTTTAAGTGGAACACCATTTATGTGAAAACTGGGGGATGTGGAAGCGGGGGTGGTGAGATGGAACATGACCTCGGTTTTTTGGGTGTTGACCTGTAGGCCAAAGGATTGGTACAGACTAGACATTATGTTAAGGGCGTTCTGCATAGAGTCCGGGCTGTGAGCTAAGACAGCACAGTCATCAGCATACTGAAGCTCACAGATTTTGCGGGTTGTTGTCTTTGTATGGGCCTGGAGCCGACGGATGTTGAAAAGGCTTCCGTCAAGTCGGTATTCCACATGGACACCGTCTTCATGTCCCATTACACGGTGGAAGAGACAGGTGATGGCAGAGAGGAGGATATTAAAGAGCACTGGAGCCAAGACACAGCCTTGCTTCACCCCAACATTTACCTCGAAAGACTCTGATTGGAGTTCTCCCATAAGTACTCTGGCTTGCATCCCATCATGCAGCTGCTTTAGGATGCTGAGAAACTTGGGTGGAACCCCAAGTTTGGAGAGGTGTTTCCAGAGCAGTTCACGGTTGATGGTATCAAAAGCTTTGCTGAGGTCGATGAAGGCAACGTAAAGGTCTTTGTGCTGTTCTTGGCTCTTCTCCATCAGCTGCCTCAAGACAAAAACCATGTCTGTTGTGGATCTGGTCTTCCGGAAGCCACACTGCGTTTCCGGAAGCACAGATTCCGAGATGTGCTCAACCAGTCTGCTGAGCATGATCTTGGCCAGTACTTTCCCTGCGATGGATAGAAGAGATATCCCGCGGCTGTTGCCTGTAGCATCCTTCCAGTCCTGTGGGAGGGTCCCATGTTCCCAGATGTTTTGGATCAGGAGGTACAGGCGACGCGTCAGGATGTATCCTCCGTGTTTGAAAACCTCTGCAGGGATTCCATCGGGTCCAGGGCTTTTGTTGTTCTTCAGCCCTGCAATGGCTTGTCGGAGTTCTGAGTAGAGTGGTGGGGTGTCCAGGTGTATGGTGGGTGGCAGGTCTGGAAGATTATCTAGAATATGTGGGTCAACAGGGTTGATGTGGTTGAGGAGATTTTCAAAATGATTTGCCCAACGGGCAATGATCTCATGGCGGTCCTTGAAGAGTGTGGCGCCATCAGCTGATCGGACTGGGGCAACTGCCCGCTTCCTGGGGCCGTACAATGCTTTGATGGCATCATAAAAGCCTTGAATATTATTGCAATCTGCCAGGTTCTGGATTTCTTGTGCCTTTTTTACCCACCAGGTGTCCTCCATAGACCTGAGGGCTCGCTGGGTTGCTGTTCTAGCAGCAATGAAGGTGGCTTTAAGGGTGGGAGATCCGGGGCAGGACAGGAGAGCTTTGTGGGCCTCATGCTTAGTTTTTAGGAGTGATTGTATCTCAGCTGAGTTACAGTCAAACCAGTCCTGATGGTGTTTCCTTGATTGGCCTAGTGCCTCTGAGGCTGCGCTGTGAATAGCCTGGCCCATAGCTGGCCAGTCGGTTGATTCCTCAGGGATCTTGTTGAGGTTTTCAGCAAGGAGCCGTCTGAGGTTGTCTTTGGTGGTGAGGCTCTTCAGCGCTGTGCAGTTGAGTTTCTTGTTAGGAGCTGTCCTTGGGCCACGGGGGTGAATGCTCATGAGTAGTTTGGATCTGACCATGCGGTGGTCAGTCCAGCACTCAGCTCCGCGCATAACACGGGTGATGAGGACATCCTGCCTGTCCTTTTGACGGACAATCACATAGTCAAGAAGATGCCAGTGTTTTGAGCGGGGATGCTGCCAGGTGGTCTTAAGCCTGTTCTTCATCTGGAAGATCGTGTTAGTAATGACCAGCTGGTGCTCTGCACAGAGGGAAAGGAGTCTGAGCCCGTTGTGGTTCATTTTCCCCACACCATGCTGGGCAATGACTTTGCTCCATACCAGGTGCTCCGTGCCCACTCTAGCATTGAAATCTCCCATGAGTATGAGCTTGTCTGTAGCTGGTATTTTCTGTAAGATGGCATCAAGAGCTCTGTAGAAATCCTCTTTGAGGTTGTGCTCGGCATCAAGTGTTGGAGCATATGCACTGATGAGAGTGGCAAAGCGTTCCTTTGCCAGGGGAATGCGCCATGTCATCAGTCTTTCATTGATGCCGATGGGGGATTCCGGAATGCACTGCAGCAGTTAAGACTTTACAGCAAAGCCAACTCCATGGTTACGCGAATGCCTTCGGGGACCCCTTCCAGAAGAAGGTGTACCCAGCACCAACCTCTGTCAGGGAGTCCTCCCCATGTAGTCTGGTTTCGCTGAGCGCTGCTATGTCGATGTTATATCTTGCAAGCTCCAGGGCCACCAGTGCTGTCCTGCGATGGGGCCTATCAGGAGTTTCGGCCAGGTCCAGCAGTGTGCGTACGTTCCACGAAGCAATGCTTAACTTTTTTTTCCACTTTGAGTTTTCGACCGCGAAGGGGGATGCTCTGACGGTTGCGGTTTACCGTCCGGAGTATGAGGAGCAGACAATTTTTGGACCACCTTTTCCAGGTCCTTCCCCATTTCAGGGGTGAGCAGTGTGGAGCTGTGAGCAGTGTGGTGAGCAGTGTGGAGCCAGTAAAAAATGTGGTTTTTTACATATATCGTTGATCGGAGATATAACAAAATATATCAAGCTGTATTTTTTTGCTCCATATTCCCCAGCCCTAATAAAATAAAAAGGTAAGGTATAAAAACCTTTTTTTCTGGTAAGGAAAAAAGTCAATATCAGGAATGTGCAACCACCATCACATCCAGCTTGCTCCAGACAGCTCCCACGAGTGGGTCTCGAACTTGTGTCTCTGGTGTGAGAGGCGGACACGCTAACCTCCATTACACATGCATTACACATAGTTACTGTTACCTTGTTCATAAATGAAACCAAAAAACTGTTTCATCTCATCTATGCATACTTTTTTTTCAAATGCCAAAATGATCTTTCTATTTTTTTGTATGTTCCATTTATTAAATTAAATGTAACTGTACACTATTCTTTATCTGCAAGAGACAAGACAATTGAAATTGTGCAAGTTTCTATCTGTTCTGTTACAGTTAGATGGTGATACTACTATTTCTTTACTGCTTCCATTGTAGGTGAGACCTTTAAATCCCTGGGATTCCAATACCGCATGGGGAGCACAACGGTTTCACAGATCGTCATCTCTACGTGTGAGGCGCTGTATGAGGTTATGAAGGAGGATTACCTCAAGGTGGGACAACTAACATTTTAACAGAATATGGGTCTATATTCTTACATTATGTGGTGCCTATAGCAAGTTAAAGTCAAACATGATCACTTATTGTTATCTGGATGTGTTTGTTTGCCATTTTATTGTAGACACCAACATCAGAGGCTGCCTGGAGAGCTGTCGCGCTGAGTTCAATGACAAGTGGCAGTACCCAAATTGCCTGGGTGCACTTGACGGAAAACATATCTCCATTCAGCCCCCCGGTCACTCAGGCAGCACATTCCGGAACTATAAAGGCCACTTCTCTGTTGTTTTAATGGCAGTAGTAGATGCCAATTACAAATTTGTCTATGTAAATGTAGGAGCCCAGGGCAGACTGTCAGATGGTGGTTTATTTGCCCACAGTGACCTCTACAGAGCAATGGAAACAGGCCACCTGAATTTACCCCCACCAGAACCCCTTCCTAACACCACCACTGTCATGCCATTTATGTTTGTTGCTGACGATGCATTCCCCCTTCGCACAGACCTGCAAAAGCCATTTCCCCACAGACAGCTAGACCATGACCAAAGAATCTACAATTACAGGTTGTCGAGAGGCAAGACGGGTCGTGGAAAATGCCTTTGGCATTCTCGCCAACAGGTTTCGGGCTCTTCAGAACAACCATCTGTCTACATCTTGACAAGGTTGTGAAAATAACACTAGCCTCATGTTTGATCCACAATTCCTTGCGAGAACGCAGATCAGAGTATGTACCACCAACCTTGACCGACCAGGAGACTGATGACCATGAATGGATCCCTGGATCCTGGAGACAAGAAGGCCAGGGAGCATTCCATGATCTGCGAACCAGTGACGCACGCAATCCTACAAAGGGCTAAAGACCTGAGGGACCAGATGAAGAAGTACTTCAACTGCATCGGAGGGCCAAGTACCATGGCAGGAGCACCACATTTAATGTGTGCACTTTCCCTTACACCACATGTCAAGTCAAGTCAAGTCACATTTATTTATATAGCGCTTTTCACAATACAGATTGTATCAAAGCAGCTTCACAGTGATAACATGACAGAAGTACAACACAGATAAGTAATATTGTTAAATGGTAAGTTAAAACTTTTTAGTCTAGTTTTAAACTGTGTCAGCGAGTAAGAGCCTCTGAACCGTACTCGGGAAGGCTATTCACAGAGTTTTGGAGCTAAATGCGAGAACGCCCTCCCTCCTTCAGTGGACTTAGATATCCTAGGAATGACCAGAAGCCTTGAATTTAGTGATCTTAAAGAACGCGGTGGATTGTAGGGCGAAGGAAGGTCCGTTAAGTACATTGGAGCTAAACCATTTAGGGCTTTATAGGTTAGTAGTAGTATTTTGTAGTTGATGCGGAACTTAATAGGTAACCAGTGTAGAGATGATAAAATCGGTGTTATATGACCGTATTTTCTTATACCAGAGTAAGAACTCTAGCGGCTGCATTTTGGACTAACTGTAGCTTGTTTATTGAGGATGCAGGACAACCGGCTAATAAAGCATTACAGTAATCTAGTCTCGAGGTCATAAATGCATGAATTAACTTTCTCTGCATCAGAAACAGATAGCATGTTACGTAGCTTAGCAATGTTTCTAAGGTGGAAAAAGGCTGTTCTTGTAACATATGAAATATGATTTTCAAAAGACAAGTTGCGGTCTAGTATAACACCCAGGTCTTTTACTGTAGTGGATAAAGTACAGGACATCCATCTATATTAAAGTTGTATTGTAAGAGGTTTTGTGAGTAGTTTTTTGGACCAATAAGTAAAACCTCCATGTTTTATCTGAATTTAATAGCAGGAAATTACGCGTCATCCAGCATTTTATATCTTTGAGACACTCTGTCAATTTAGATGAGTTAGTGTTTTCGTCTGGTCGTGATGAAATATATAATTGAGTATCATTAGCATAACAGTGGAAGTTAATTCCATGTTTTCTTATAATATTACCAAGTGGCAGCATATATATTGAGAATAGCAGAGGGCCTAAAACCGATCCTTGCGGTACTCCATAGTCTACTGGCGTTATCTTTGATTTTTCCCCATTTAAACAAACAAAATGAGAACGGTCCGATAAGTACGATCTAAACCAGCTTAATGCCTGTCCCTGAACACCAGTGTAGTTTTGTAGTCAATCCAAGAGTATTTTATGATCTATAGTGTCGAACGCAGCGCTAAGATCAAGTAGGACTAGTATTGAGATACAGCCTTGGTCAGAAGCTAAAAGTAAATCATTTGTAATTTTAACTAGCGCAGTTTCTGTACTATGATGCGGTCTGAATCCTGACTGGAATTTTTCATAGATATCATTTTCTTGCAAAAAAGAGCACAATTGAGCGGACACAACTTTTTCTAGTATTTTTGACATAAATGGAAGATTTGAAATGGGTCTGTAATTTGCTAAGTTATTTGGATCTAATTGCGGTTTCTTAATGAGAGGTTTTATTACTGCCAGCTTGAATATTTTTGGAACATGACCTAAAGATAAAGACGAGTTAATAATATTGAGGAGAGGCTCTTCCACTACAGGTAACACTTCTTTTAGTAGTTTAGTTGGTATTGGATCTAATAAACATGTTGTTGGTTTAGAAGCAATGATAAGTTTATTTAGCTCTTCCTGTCCTATCGTTGTAAAGCGGTGTAGTTGTTCTAGAGGGGCCATAATTGAGGCTGAATCATAAGACACCACAGAGGATTGTACATTTATAATTGTGTTTTGGATGCTTTCTATTTTCTCATTGAAGTAATTCATAAAATCATTACTGCTAAGCTGTAACGGTATATTTTGCTCTGGCGATGTCTGTTTATTTGTTAGTCTAGCCACGATGTTAAATAAAAACCTTGGATTATTTTGGTTATTTTCTATTAGTTTGCGAAGATGCTCAGCCCTGGCAGTTTTTAGAGCCTTTTTATAACGTGACATACTGTCTTTCCACGCGATTCTAAAGACCTCTAAATTAGTTTGTTTCCATTTACGCTCTAAGATACGAGTTTCTCTCTTGATAGCATGCGTATCACTGTTGTACCAGGGTGCTTTAGTTCCCTATCGTAGTCACTTCGAGTTACGTCAGAAGTGACGGAGATTGGGGGTTTCGCATAGAAAGCCAATCCTCTTCGAGTATTTAACAACGAGCCAATGGCATGCGAATGCCTTGGGGCTGCGGAATTTGCATAGCGTACTCCGCCCCACCCTGCGGGTATAAAAGGAGGAAGTAAACGCAACCGCAGTATGTTTTCGCTTCGGAGCCAAGAGCATTCTTCACTCCACAAGCCATTATCACTGATCAAAGCCTCTTCGAGACGAGCGTCCTCTCCAGTGTTGGTGTGACGGCGGTACCCAGCGGGATTCTGCATTGCCTGCGATCTGTGCAGTGGTCTGCCAGACTTTGCGCTTCTCCCTGGTCGCCTCAGCGCTGCAGAGTGAATTTCCTCCTCTCCTAAAAGAGCTGCACATGGCACGTCTTTTTTAAGATGAATCGCCCGTGTTCTTCTGGGATGTGGTCGATTTCTGTCCTCCTCTGATGGTCACGATCGCTGCTTTGTATGTCTGGGTCTTCGTCATGCAAAAGCAGCCCTCGTGGATGAGTCATGTTCCTTTTGTGGGAATATGACCATCTCAACACTGAGATCGAGACTCAATGATCTTACTGTGAGAGTCCCCGCCACCGTTACCCGATCTGCTTCCTCTACCCGGGGAAGCTCGTTGGTCGCGGCCAGGGTGATCTGTCGGTGACAGTGTGGCATGATACCCCGACGGCCAGCCCCTCGGGCCACACCCACCGCAACAGTGTTGCAGCCAGCGAGCGCTGGGGCGTTGCAGACGTCTGCGCTCCAGAGGATGATGTGATGTCGATCACAGCATCACAAGGTGGGCTCGATTCCTCGGGTGAAGATACGGCGGCGTTGCCTCCCTCGGGAGTGCCGGCGCCGCCTGTGTCTGATCCTGAGATGACGGCCATGCTTTCTCGGGCCGCTGTGAGTATTGGGCTGGAGTGGAACCCTCCGCCCCACCCCGATCACTCACGGATGGATGAATGGTTTTTGGGCAAAGCTGCCGCCGCAAGGCCACAGCCAACCCCAATACCATTCTTCCCCGAGTTGCATGCGGAGCTGACGAAGACATGGCAGGCTCCTTTGTCCTCCCGTGTCCTCCCGTCGGCCCCCGCCTTCCCCTCGGTGGACGCGGCTGCCCGTGGGTATGCGGGGTTGCCTCCGGTGGAGCGCTCTGTTGCGATGCAACTGTGTCCGCAGAGCGCCTCCTCCCGGGGGCCTCCCAAGCACCCATCCAAAGCCTGTAGGTTCTCGTCGTCTATGGCGGCGCGCACCTATAGTGCAGCGGGACAGGCAGCCTCCGCCCTACATGCTATGAGCACTTTGCAGGTCTTCCAAGCCAAACTGCTCAGAGACATGTCCGAGGGCGGGACTTGGCCAGGGTTCGTTCGACGAACTTCGAGCCGCCACTGACCTCGCTCTCCGGGCGACCAAAGTGGCCGCTCGCTCCCTGGGTCAGGTGATGGCCACTAGCGTGGTCCAGGAGCGCCACCTATGGCTTAACCTGGCGGAAGTGCGCGAAGCCGAGCGGACTCGTCTGCTTGATGCCCCGCTTTCCCAGGTTGGCCTTTTCGGCGGTGCGGTTGAGGACTTTGCCCAGCAGTTCTCGACCGCTCAGAAGCAGACCGAGGCGATTAGACACATCCTGCCCCGACGGCCAGCTGCTGCCTCCACCCAGCCGTCGGCGCAGCCGCCTCAGCCTGCTCGCCGCCGAGGACGCCCCCTGCGGCCCCCCTCCCTCCGACGCGGCCACAGCAGCAGCCTTCACCCAGGCCACGTCGTCGAGGTGACCGCAGAGGAGCGTCACAGCCCCCTCAGGATCCGCGCCCCGCTAAACGCCAGGCCAAGCGGCGTTCCTGAGACGGGCTGCTCAGTGTTGGCGTCGAGTCTTTCTCGGGAGGTGGTAGCAGGCCCCCTCCTTCCCCCGGTGGAGGGCCGGGGGAGAATCTTTTGTTTTCCCGCTGCTCACCCATGGGTGGGCAGCACCCTAAAATGGTTAAAGAAAGACTTGACATCATCACTGAGCACACAGACTGGAATGAGTGCGCTCGATGCCCAAGGGTGTCGCCCCACTCATTCCTCTCTGTCTCTGAGGGTGCGGAAGGGAGCATGTGTCGTCCCCGACCACGCAGCTCCCATCCCCTCTATCGCCAGACCCTCGACAGAACAGACCCCCGTGGAACGCTGGTCCTTCCCTGGTCTCGACTGTCGAGGAGCAGAGCTCGACTACGCACCCGCCCGGGTTAACCCCTGGGCGCATGCCTGTCGCTCTGCCTCGCTGCCCCTCCGGGGGGACGTCTGTGTCTCGCATGACCCCGCTGGTTCAGTTCCTGGGAGCCTGGCTAGAGCTCCCCGACCTGTCCCGCTGGGTCATCAGAACGATCAGATTCGGCTATGCGATTCAGTTCGCACGGTCTCCTCCCCGTTTCAGGGGAGTTCGCTCGACATTGGTCGGTGGCAATGCCCCGGTCATGAGAGCGGAGATTGCGACCCTGCTGGCGAAGGGTGCAATCGAGACAGTCCCTCCAGCCGAGGTGAGGTCCGGCTTCTACAGCCCTTACTTCATCGTCCCCAAGAAGACCGGTGGGTTACGACCGATCCTGGATCTACGCGTCTTGAACCGCACCCTTCATCGGATGCCGTTCAAGATGCTCACGGCCAAACGCATTTTCGAATGCGTGCGGCCACAGGATTGGTTTGCAGCGATCGACCTGAAGGACGCGTACTTTCATGTCTCCATATTGCCTCGACACAGACCGTTTCTCGGTTTTCTTTCGAAGGCCAGGCATATCAATACGCAGTTCTCCCATTCGGGTTAGCTCTGTCCCTCGCGTCTTTCACGAAGATCGTCGAGGCAGCCCTTGTTCCCCTTCGCGAACACGGGGTTCACATCCTGAATTACCTCGACGACTGGCTACTTCTAGCACACTCTCGAGAGCGGCTCTGCGAACACAGAGACCTGGTGCTCCGGCACCTAGCCCGTTTGGGCCTTCGGGGTCAACCGGGAGAAGAGCAAACTTTGCCCCGTGCAGAGGATCTCTTTTCTTGGCGTGGAGATAGACTCGAGTCGCCATGTCCGCGCAGCTTACGAGCGAGCGCGCACACTCACTGCTGACTTGTCTTCGACAGTTCGAGGGCAAGAGCGCGGTCCCACTGAAACTTTTTCAGAGGCTCCTGGGGCATATGGCATCCGCAGCCGCGACTACGCCGCTCGGACTGCTTCATATGAGACCGCTTCAGCTGTGGCTTCGCGATCGAGTCCCGAGGTGGGCATGGCATCGCGGCTCGCTCCGAGTTCCAGTGACTCCAGCGTGCCGCCGAACCTTCTTCCCGTGGTCGAACCTCAGCTGTCTACGGACTGGTGTTCCGCTTCAGCGAGTTTCCAGGCATCTTGTTGTCTCCACGGATGCGTCTACCACGGGTTGGGGTGCCATGTGCAATGGGCATGCAGCCGCGGGCTCCTGGACAGGACCCCAGCGCCTCATGCACATCAATTGCCTCGAGCTGCTGGCAGTTCGCCTGGCCCTGCACCGCTTTCGAGCACTGCTCAGGGGTCAACACGTACTTGTCCGTTCAGATAATACCGCCACAGTAGCGTACATCAACCACCAGGGTGGTCTACGCTCACGTCGGATGTCGCAGCTCGCCCGCCACCTCCTGCTATGGAGTCAGAAGCACCTGAGGTCCCTTCGTGCTGTGTACATTCCAGGAGATCGGAACCTGGCAGCCGACGAGCTGTCACGAGTCCGCCCTATCTCCGGCGAATGGAGACTCCATCCCCAGACGGTCCAGCTCATCTGGGACCAGTTCGGGGAGGCACAGATAGACCTGTTCGCCTCCCGGGACTCATCCCACTGCGCCCAGTTTTATTCCCTGTCCGGGGGCACGCTCGGCACAGATGCACTGGCGCACAGCTGGCCGCGGGGCCCACGCAAATACGCGTTTCCCCAGTGAGCCTCCTTGCACGGGTGTTGTGCAAGATCAAGGAGGACGAGGAGCAGGTCTTGCTGGTAGCCCCTTATTGGCCCACCAAGACGTGGTTCTCCGAACTCATGCTCCTCGCGACAGCACCTCCTTGGCCTATTCCTCTGAGACAAGACCTACTCACTCAGAGACGGGGCACTCTATGGCACCCTCGTCCCGATCTCTGGAGGCTGCACGTGTGGCTCCTGGACGGGACGGAGGCAGGTTTGAGTTCGCTGCCACCTGCGGTGGCGGCAACCATCACTTCCGCTAGGGCGTCATCTACCAGACGCCTCTATGCGTTGAAGTGGAACCTCTTCGTCAGCTGGTGCTCTTGTCGCGAGAAGACCCCCGGATATGCCCGATCAGTGTCGTGCTGTCTTTCCTGCAGGAAGGGTTGGAGCGTAGGCTGTCGCCCTCCACCCTCAAGGTCTACGTCGCGGCCATTGCCGCTTCTCACGTTGCAGTAGACGGTAAGTCCATCGGCAAGCACGACCTGGTCATCAGGTTCCTGAGGGGAGCGAGGCGACTAAATCCGCCTCGCCCTCCCCTCGTACCCTCTTGGGACCTCGCAGTTGTTCTAAATGCTCTGCAGAGGCCTCCCTTTGAGCCTTTACAATCAGTTGAGTTAAAGTTTCTGTCTATGAAGACGGCACTCCTGGTTGCATTGGCCTCCATCAAGAGGGTAGGGGACCTGCAGGCATTTTCCGTTGACGAAGCGTGCCTGGAGTTCGGGCCGGCTTACTCTCACGTGATCTTGAGACCCCGGCCGGGATATGTGCCCAAGGTTCCCACCACTCCCTTCCGGGGATCAGGTGGTGACCCTGCAAGCGCTGCCCCTGGAGGAGGCAGACCCAGCCTTGACACTGCTCTGTCCAGTACGTGCACTCCGCACTTACGTTGACAGAACGCGGTGCTTCAGGACCTCAGAACAGCTCTTTGTCTGTCATGGGGGGAGCCAGAAGGGAAGGGCTCTCTCAAAACAACGGCTGTCTCACTGGATAGTGGACGCCATTGTTTTGTCTTACCAGCAGCAAGGCCGACCGTGCCCCCTTGGTGTGACGGCCCACTCCACTAGGAGTGTGGCTTCCTCTTGGGCTCTCAGCGCATGGCGCCTCGCTAACAGACATCTGCAGAGCTGCAGGCTGGGCGACACCTAACACCTTCGCCAGATTCTATAATCTGCGAATTGAGCCGGTGTCCTCTCACGTACTCGCTTCCGCCAGTACTGGACCCGCTTAGTGTCTTCGCTTGCTCGCCACTCCACTCTCCGACTGGATAAGTGCGATATTCCTCAGTTGAGCCTTCCGTTGAAGCCCTGAGTCCTCCAGCACTCATGATGCGGGCACCACTGCGCTGGCTATGGTGCCGGCTAGGTGCATCCATGTGCACGGTTCCCTACGGCAACTGTCTCATGTGTATTATCCACTGTAAGCCTCCCTGAGCATGTGTCTTCCCTTGGCAAGCCATCTGCCACCCCTGGAGCTAAGTTCTTGCCACCTGCGGTTGGCGCTCCAGTGATCTCCATGTGTGTCCCTTCGACCACATGTGTTCCGTAAGTCCTCCTTCGGTAGGCATTGGTAGCATGTTCCACCCGGGATATGCTTCCCAGTGTACCTTGGTATTCCTGTGTAAAAGAAGGAACTCCTGGTTATTTTTGTTCAGGAGTCCAGTCTTTCGCAGGGCACTGGAAGACAGCTTGAAGTTGGCGTGATGGCACTGACCCCCAATCTCCGTCACTTCTGACGTAACTCGAAGTGACTACGATAGGGAACGTCTCGGTTACTAGTGTAACCCTCGTTCCCTGAGTAGGAACGGAGACGTTCACGTCTCCTTGCCACTTCTGCTGTACCGCTGGGTAGACGCCTAGTTCAGTCTTGGCTCCTCAGCGAAGACATACTGCGGTTGCGTTTACTTCCTCCTTTTATACCCGCAGGGTGGGGCGGAGTACGCTATGCAAATTCCGCAGCCCCAAGGCATTCGCATGCCATTGGCTCGTTGTTAAATACTCGAAGAGGATTGGCTTTCTATGCGAAACCCCCAATCTCCGTCACTTCTGACGTAAGCGTCTCCGTTCCCTACTCAGGGAACGAGGGTTACACTAGTAACCGAGACGTTTTCTCTGTAACCTTTTTTAATCTAATTGGTGCAACAATATCTAATGTACTAGTGAAAATGGTGCTCAAACTGCTAGTCATTTCATCTAATTGATCAGTTTGTTTGGGTTCACTTAGCAGCTTAGGTAGATCAGGTAAGCTATTTGAGAATCTATCTATAGTGGTTGGAAGGATTGTTCTGCCTTTTCTATAACGTGGCGCAACATGACATATTTCGGCAGTACGTATTATGCAAGTCACCATGTAATGATCAGTGACATCATCGTTTTGCGGTATAATATTTATATCAGTTGGACTGGTTCCATATGATATAATTAAATCTAGTGTATGATTTAGACGATGAGTGGGACCACTGACGTTTTGTTTGACCCCAAAGGAGTTTAATAAGTCTGTAAACGCAGCCCCTAAAGCATCATTTGTATTATCTACGTGTATGTTAAAATCTCCAACAATTATTGCTTTATCGACATTCACCAATATATCCGAGAGAAAGTCTGCAAACTCCTTTAGGAATTCAGCATATGGCCCTGGAGGTCTATATACAGTAACCAAGGCTAGAGATAATATGGATTTCTTTCGTACATCTAACAGCGTAACATTTAGCACAAGTACTTCAAAAGAATTAAACTTGTGACCTGTTTTCTGAGTAACATTAAAAATATCTTTATAGATTGTCGCAACACCGCAGCCGTGACCGATCAGACGAGGCTCATACTTATAACAGTATCCTGGTGGACTAGACTCATTTAGACCGAAATACTCATTTGGTTTAAGCCAGGTTTCAGTAAGGCACAGAACATCAAAATTATTATCTGTGACCATTTCATTTACAATAACTGCTTTAGGTGTGAGCGATCTAATGTTAAGAAGACCTAGCTTTAAAAATTGTTTTTGTTCACTGATATTTAGATTTTCTGGTTTAATTACAATAAGATTTTTGCTAAATCCTGCACTAGATTTATTGTTTGGCTTCACTAAACGAGGAATGGACACAGTTTCTATGTAACGCTCCACACTATGCATATTAGTTAAGTTTGGACAACAGAGGCTATGATTTGGACTTTGACTTACCAGTCGTCTGGTGCGTAACGTCTCGGAGATGTTGTCCGACAGAACACTCGCTCCGATTCTGCAGGGGTGGAGTCCGTCTGCCCGGTACAGCCTGAAAAACAGATGCCAATTATTTACAAAGAGCAGTTTCTGTTCATTACACATTAACATTAACCATTCATTAAGTGCAAAAAGTCTACTGAACCTTTCCTGTCCTTGTCTGTACGTGGGAAGCGGTCTGGACACGATGATCGTTGCTTTAGGCGCTGTGGTGCGTACCGTCTCGATCAGGCTCATGTAGTCCTTCTTCAGAACCTCCGTCTGCCGCAGCCTGATGTCGTTCGCTCCCGCTTCCAGCACAACAGCTCCGATGCGGCTGTCACCGCTCATGATCTCGGGAACCTGAGCGGCGATATGAGAACACGGGCACCAGGGATGCAGCTGAGTGTGCACCTTATTCACAGGCTACCTTGATGTGATTTCATAGGCTAGTGCTTTTTATTGTGTACAGAAATGGACCATGGAATATATCAGCTTGTCAACTCTATTTGAATATTTAAAACCAGTTGAATATAAAAAGTCCAGTGCAAGGTAACGTTACTCCGCTCATCATCGACAGCTGTCGGTCACAGTTGGCGACAAGAACAATTCTCCGTGGATCGGTCCAGAGCGCTTCAGATGAGATGCGCACTTTCATATGGGGGGATGCAGCTAACAACAATTTGTTAATATTGTGACAATAGACCAACATTTTGTTACTTTAATTTTCAAAATAACCAGTGGGGGAATGACACTTCACAGCTTACTTCTATTCACGTAAATGTGAAGTAGGCCTAGCCTATTTTTTCCCCTCACGGACAGCAACACTACGCATATTGTTTTACATTAAACTACAAAGTAGGTAATCCTATAGTTTAAATGTATCAACCTTGCAAACACTCAGATGCCATTACAAAAATAAACAACGTCCAGAGGCATGAATTTTATTTTATTTAACACATTTAAAGTTGCATAAAATAATAATTTATGAATAATAATGTACAGTAATGTATTTTTTCGTTTTCGCGTTTCCACAAGACATATAAAGCCACACAACGTTGACGAATGAGTTGATGAAAAAGAGGAAGAAGAAAAAAACTTTTGGCTGTTAACACTGGTTTCTCTGCCTATTTGATTAATGAAAACAATACTTTTACGTTTAAATGTCAATTTGCTGTCCACCACCGAACTCTCGGCCGCCCTTTAAAAAAAATGCTGTCGTCACCAGCGCAATGACTTATGGGGTAGAATAGGCCGCGTAAGCTCGGGTAGGATCCATTTATGTATCCTCACTTTCTCGGCGAAATGAAAGGAGCATTTGGCCGTCGCTTTTGAATCAGTGCTTGATAAAGTGCTGCAGGTCTTTGGAAAGTCAGGTGCTTTTTCTTTTAGCTCTAGCTCATCCTCTGCATCCAATAACACCCCACAGGAGGAGAGCACTGGGGGTATGGATCCTGTGGATGAAGATCAATACGGTCTCCACATTCTAATGATGTGATCTGGAATCAATCCAAGAAAAGTTCAAAGCATTTTGAAAATATTTTCCATTGTCTATGTACATAATTGTGGCACTCCTGTCTGCCAAATTCTAAGAATTGTGGTTCGGTTATAGTATCAGATTATAAAATAAGATTAGATTGACTGAATTGTTGTGTAAATATGCACATAGTTACTTTGTAACTGCATTTTTTGTTGTTGTTGTTGTTGCAAATATACACAGTTTGTTTGTATTTATGGACATAATTTGTAAATGTGCCATAATTTGCAAGAAAAATACACAGTTGATTTGTAAATGAGCACAGGTTTGTTTTAGTAAATATAAACAGTTTTCTTGTAAATGTGCAGTTTCTTTTATTTTTTTTTATTATTATTATTTTTTTTGTAGATATGCACATAGTCGTTTGTAAATAAAGTAATTAATTTAACCCGCAGATTATCCTTAACGCTCTCTTACTGGGACCGAATATCATTGTTGTAACTTATAGGCCTATGCTGTGAGAATGAAGAAACACGAATCTAATTGTCTCTATGAGTTATCAATGTACATGTAAATATAAATGAAAGCGTAGCGTAAGTTCTGCCGGGAAGACTCAATTGTCACGTCATTATTACCTTCTCATCTATCCAATCGCGTTCTAATACGTGATGTATAAAAGACCCTTACTTGCACTTGTCTGAGTTCGCAGATGCTGACGCTTCACACTTAACGCTCTTGTTCAGTCGCCAGCCAACATGTTTCAGGAGACGCATGTTTACAATTATCGACATCCGAGTGTCTCGCCCTACCTCTTGCTGCACGTCGAGGTTTCCGCGTTCGGTATCGCATCTCCCCATAGGCACAACGGTCTTCGGAGAGTATCGATCAGCCAAGGCCTTCATGAGAAGTTCTGCTCTTTAGGCCACGTTTACACAAAGCCGGGTATTTAGCAAAACAAATATTTTTCCCTCTCCGTTTTTAAAAATTACGGAAGCCCTGAACCGCAAGGTGAGAAAAAAAAGAAAACTTATCTCGTTATAACGACATATTATGTCGTTTTAACGACATATTAAGTCGTTTTAACGACTTAGTATGTCGTTAAAACGACATAATATCTCGTTATAACGACATAATAAGTCGTTAAAACGACATAATATCTCGTTATAACAACATAATAAGTCGTTAAAACGACATAATATCTCGTTATAAACAACATAATTAAGTCGTTTAAACGACTTAATAAGTCGTTAAAACGACATAATAAGTGGTTAAAACGACATAATATCTCGTTATAACGACATAATATCTCATTATAACGACTTAATAGTCGTTAAAACAACATAATTATGTCGTTATAACGACATATTATGTCGTTTTAACGACATACTAAGTCGTTAAAACGACTTAATAAGTCGTTAAAACAGGGGCGCATTCTATATGCGTTAAGCTATATTTAGCATTCTTATAATGACTTTCTATTGGGAGGACATTGATTAACGTTAAATGAAACGCTCTGCGTTCAAATTCTGGACTCTGGTTTTTGTATACTTTATTATGTGTTTAGAATCATAATAATTATAAGAAATGCACGCACAATTATCCGTGAGCTTGATAAATGTTGCAGATAGGCCTATGTTTTAGGCTACTATCCACAAACAAATTGCATTCAATTGTGCAAACTTCAGAATTGAACGAATGCACTGCAACAACAAAAATAGTTAAATTATATATTATTATTATTCATAAAAATAATAATAATTATTTTTAAAATAATTATTATTATTTATCATCATTATTAGGCTAAATAATAATATTTAATAATAATGAAAGCTTTGCGTTCATATTCTGGACTTAGGCCTATTGGGCATGATTTTTTGTAGTAGGCTATATAGGCTTTCGTATAAGAAATGCACGCATTATCCTTTACTTGATAAATGTTGCAGATATAGTTTAGGCTATCCACAAACAAATTGCTTTCAAATGCATGTGCAAAATTCAGAATTCAACGAACGTGCAGCAATTTGTACAAATATAGACATTTATTGTGTATAAAATACATTTTTGTTTTATTTTGTAGTGATTATAATTTGCGCCTCCATGACGTCTGAGTCGATCTCATTTGAGTAGGATATTCGGCAATTTGCTTAACGTGGAATTTAACGCGTTGAGTTTATATTCTGAGCTCATCAGATTTTGTTGTATAGGTCTACATATACTTTATTAGTATGATTATATACTGTGTTTGGTCTGTAAGTTTGTTAAGGTTTGTATTCATTTCGATATGCCACTAGAGGGCAGAATAAGACCGGGAATTAAAGAACGCATTGTAGATATGTTGACCTACTGTTTTCATAACACTATACTTTTCTAAAACATTATATATTAATGGAAATTAACTTATTTGGCAATTACACCTAGTTTTGTTGTCAGTATTATATATAGGCCTACTATATAGCCTATATATCACTAGCCTATATAGGCAGTGTTGGGGAAGCTACTCTGAAACTAGTTTGTCAAGCTACAAGCTACTCGTAAAGTAGTTTAACTACAGTCAAGCTACCCGTTTAGAAAAGTAGTTAGCTACACAAGTTACAATCAAAAAGTAGCTAGCTACATTGAAACTACTTTTGCTTTTTGTATATTATATATTTTATTTTATATTATTTTATATATTAACGTAGGCCTATATTATAAATAACTGAATAAGTGTCTGAGGAATGTTTTAAGTAAAATATTTAGTGTTTAAAACAAGGCAATGCAATTACGATTTCAAAGAGTTTTGTTTTATTACACACAACACTAAAATATATCTGACTGTTTGTCAAAAGTGCAACAAATAGCCTACAACATTGCATGAACGAAATATACATCCAACGTAAATTGCATGTAGAACATTTTCTCAAAAATACTGATTGAACTTGGACAAATAAGGCCGTGGGTAATTAACATTAGTTGTTTCTCCATCCTCCAAATCTGCCGTCACGTGTTGCTATATAATCATAACATGGGTGTGTCAACCCACTTCTGTACGTCAGTGAACCGTTAGCCGCAAGATGCGTGATTAAATAACAGGTGGCGGTAATGGTAAAAAATGAGTTTGTAATCTAACAAGAAGAAGAATATCCTTGCATCGCGCTGATTCGCGCAGGCTCGACAATGTAGCAATGTAGCTTTTGCTCGCGCTACACCGCTACTTGCTACAAAAAGTAGTTAGCTACTGGAAAAGCTACACTGTTTAAAAAGCAACTGAGCTACTGCCAAGCTACTGAAAAATGTAGTTAAGTTAGTAGCTAAGCTACTTGTAGTTAACTACGCCCCAACACTGCCTATAGGCTATTTAATATTTTTAAATCGTACAAAAGTAACATAATAGCCTATTTCGATCCATGGTTTAGTAAATCGTGACCACGTTGTAATAATTTGTTTCCTTGTTTTAATTAAACGAGAGTATACTAATTAGTTCAACAGTGCCAAGATTTACTAAACCAGGGAACGATTTTTATGAATTTGTGGAAACGAATTTAATTCGTGGCCACCCTAAATGAGAGAACGAATTTTTAATAATTCATGGGATGCTGGGAACGAAATGTTAATCTGTAGGCTATATTACAATATTTTTTTGTCTTCATGTCATGAGAGGGGCTCAGTGCAACAGCCTTACCCATTTATCTATTAATTTATTTTCGAATGGTATATAGGCTAGACTATAGTTCACCTTTTGCTGCACTACCATGTTTGCGTAGCCTACATCCCCGTGCTTTCTGAATTATTACAACGTGGTCACGATTTACTAAACATGCATGGATTGAAATATTATATTGTTACTTTTGTACGATTTAAAAATAGTAAATATAGTGATATGTTATGTATAATAAAGTGGTGTAAAGATTGAGACGTTTTTAAATAGCCCTCAATCAGGGCCGTGTGGTGCGCCTAGCTGGGCACTTTACCTCAAAAGGCCCCCTATGTCAATACAAAATGTACATCAATTAAATGACAGCGTCTCTTCGCGTTTGCCTAACTTGAATAATAATACATCTATCAGCTTTCTTACCTTTACAGGCATGAAAACGGGTCACGGTGAAAAAGTGAGAAGGTGTTATTACCCCTAGGAGATCCGGGGGCATGGCCCCCGTAAGAATTTTTTTAATATTCCATATTTTAAAGCATCAATCTGATGCTTTTTAAGTTGCGTTTTTGGCCAACCTGGGGAGAGTTGGAGAAACTTAACTTTAGCATGAGTCAAATAGAGTTAGCTTTATGATCATAGACTAGCCTAACCTATGACAAAAAAAATCTATATAAAGACTTTATCTATATAAACTAGATTAGTGGGTAACTCAGCAGTAAAATTAAGTCTACAATAATCATAAGTGCACAATAATTGTATAAAATCTAAACATTTAGTGGAAAAAATAAAAATTATTTAGTGGGGAACAGATAAGAGACACTAAATCTGTTAAAACGTTTTCATGTATTAAGTTTAGCAGAACTGCTTCTTCCTTGATTTTGCGCAAGCAACTACACGTACCAAGGTCCTTTTGTTTGTTAGCGTCTCCACTTCTAATAATATTAGCCTACTCGACATTCTCTGTAAACGATTCGCGCTACGGTAGTATTTTTCGACAAGGCAGAACAAATCGTTAGAACACCTGCTCCGTCAGACTCAGCGCTGCTAGTCATCACCATGATGTTCTCACAACAAAACTTTCGATCCCTGGAACATTTTGAATTGTAGCTTAACGTCTAGCGTCATTGTCTTTCTATAACTTTCTTTTTGCAAAACGTAGCCGGGCGTTTAAAAAATGTATGACATATTTGCGCTTACTTGTTGTGGTTGGTCCAACTCTCAACTCTGACAGATTGGGGAGGGGGGAGTGAGTGGTCATAATCTTTATTTCTTTATAATTTATTATTATTGTTATTATTGTTAGATTAGTGCTCATAATGAGTTATGTATGGTCTTTCAACAATTTCAAGTTAATAACATAGCAATTTACGCAAAATATTTTTTAAGCTTGTTATGTGGTGCCCCCAAACGGTTGTGAATGGTTGGTGCCCCTGCGCACTGGCCCAGTGCCCTTTTCAGTTAAAATATAGAAATATAGCTAGGCTATATTTATAATACAGTTGAAATATAGCTTTTCAGTTGCATTTAATAGGCAAGTTTGCCAAAGGGCTAGACATGTTTTTAATTAAGTTCATTTAAAGCATAATTTAATAAAAAGAACAGACTTTTATTCAGAATCACCCCAAAATAATTATATTTTCATTTCTAGCAACTGTAATTTATACATTTATTCCAGATATTATTTTCAAAGTACAAACAGAAAGCAAGTAGCCTACGAAGACATTTTATGTCTTAGCGGTATCTGAGCGGGATTGGTTTTTACCGGTGAGCGATTCATCAGTGGAGCGTTCGCTTGGGACGCGAGTGGAGCGCACGCGCATAGAGGAAATATTGAGCTGAGCGTTTACCGTTTCGCTTCGCTCAAATGCTCTGCTATCCACAAACAAATTGCTTTCAATGATGTGTGCAAAATTCAGAATTCAACGAATGCAGTGCAACAACAACAATAGTTAAATTAATAGACTACTATTAGGCCTAATAACTTCGCAGACAGTAGTGGTGGTGCAAGCCAAGTCAAGTAAAGCAGAGTTTCTGATCTGGCCAATAATGACCAAGCTCATGAACCAAAATAGGCTATCTGCGATTAAATGAGTTGTAAAGTTAACAAATAAACCAAATATAATAGATAGCCTAAACTATAAAGCTGGCTGAGAGAGCAATAGGCCCACTGACAACAAAACTATAGAGTAATTGCCAAATAAGTTAATTGCCATTAATATGTAGGCTAATGTTTTAGAAAAGTAGGCTATATGAAAAGAGTAGGTCAACATATCTACAATGCGTTCTTTAATTCCCGGTCTTATTCTGCCCTCTAGTGGCATATCGAAATGAATACAAACCTTAACAAACTTACTAACAGACCAAACACAGTAGGCCTAATCATACTAATAAAGTATATGTAGACCTATAGGCCTACAACAAAATCTGATGACTCAGAATATAAACTAACGCGTTTAATTCCACGTTAAGCAAATTGCCGAATATCCTACTCAAATGAGATCGACTCAGACGTCAATAAATGGAGGCGCAAATTATAATCACTACAAAATAAAACAAAAATGTCTTTTATACACAATAAATGTCTATATTTGTACAAATTGCTGCACGTTCGTTGAATTCTGAATTTTGCACATGCATTTGAAAGCAATTTGTTTGTGGATAGCCTAAACTATATCTGCAACATTTATCGTTCAAGGATAATTGTGCGTGCATTTCTTATAGGCTACGACAGCCTAAATCATAATAAAGTATAGCCTACTACAAAAAATCATGCCCAATAAGTCCAGAATATGAACGCAAAGCGTTCATTATTATTAAATATTATTATTTAGCCTAATAATGATGATAAATAATAATTATTATTTTAAAAATAATTATTATTATTTTTATGAATAATAATAATATTAATTTAACTATTTTTGTTGTTGCAGTGCATTCGTTGAATTCTAAAGTTTGCACAATTGAATGCAATTTGTTTGTGGATAGTAGCCTAAAACATATCTGCAGAATTTATCAAGCTCACGGATAATTGTGCGTGCATTTCTTATAATTATTATGATTCTAAACACATAATAAAGTATACAAAAACCAGATAAGTCCATAATTTGAACGCAGAGCGTTTCATTTAACGTTAATCAATGTCCTCCCAATAGAAAGTCATTATAAGAACGCTAAATATAGCTTAACGCATATAGAATGCGCCCCTGTTTTAACGACTTATTAAGTCGTTTTAACGACTTAGTATGTCTGTTAAAACGACATAATATCTCGTTATAACAACATAATTATGTTGTTTTAACGACTTATTATGTCGTTATAACGAGATATTATGTCGTTTTAACGACTTATTATGTCGTTTTAATCGACTTATTATGTCGTTTTAACGATTAAGCTTAAATGCTATGATGTTGTTATAACGAGATATTAATGTCGTTATAACTCAGATATTATGTCGTTTTAACGACTTATTATGTCGTTATAACGACATATTATGTTGTTGTAACGACATACTGAAGTCGTTAAAACGACTTAATATGTCGTTAAAACGACATAATATGTCGTTATAACGAGATAAGTTTTCTTTTTTTTTTCTCACCTTGCGGTTCAGGGCTTCCGTAAAAATAACATCGTTTACACACCCGCATAAACACGCCGTCGAGCGCTATCATAACTATGCTAAACCTAAGGCGGCAGTGTAGGGGTTAAGGATAAAGCCATGCAAGCCAATCAGAATCCTGGAATTCGACAAGAGAGAACCTAAAACGCCGTTTCTCCCAGTTTACACAACAAATATCCAGCGTTTTCAAAATCTCTCACTTTGCCCGGAGTTTTTAGAAATAATCGTTTTCAGTGATAAAAACTGCGTTTTCGTGTAAATGAGAGGGCAAAACGCAGAGAAATATCTGCGTTTTTCCATCGTGTAAACGGGGCCTAGACTGGTGCCATTTATCCCGCAGATCATCGATTTATCCACGACATGAAATAACAACTATGCAAATCACGAGACGATCTCTCACTTCAAGTTCAAATTCCACTTCCAAGGCTTTCAAGTCTTTTTTTCAAGCTTTGGTAGGCGCTTCCAGCAGCCTCTGTTAATATGTCTCCTCTACAAGATTAAACTTCATTCAGGTAAGTATTTCTCCATTGCTTCCTACACGGCTGAGTTGAAATTGGCGTCTACGATGACGTGGCGTGATCTGATTATTTACGGCTGATCTGCGGACTGCGGAAGGGCCGGATAGCTCGCCTCAATGCTCGTAGCAAGTGTAAGCAAAGTTTTGCGTTACCGATATTCCACAGTTCTGTGGTTATTTAATTATATCAGCTTTTCAATACCACTCTCTGTTTGCAAATACCCACTAACAACTCTGTTGAATATAAATCAAATGCTTAAGAGTGCATAAGAGCATATGCATATGCATATCAAAGGGTTGCGCTCTTCATAACGTTCGCTTACGCACCAGAGTCCGGTTGCGTGTGTATATAAATAATAAATAAAAATAAATAAAACCCGAGCTAAAGAGCAAGTCGGCTGACATGTCACTGGCTGTCATGCATATACTGCAGTGGACTAGTATGGCAGCAGTAATTTACATATTACTAATAGTAATTTTACAAACAACTATTTCACCCATTAGGCTACTGTAAATCATAAAGTCACTCTATACTTCAAATTGGATAAATAACACTGAAAATGTGTATAATCGATGTAATACTCAACTTTCTGGTGGCTATTTAATCTACTGATGCGTGTTAAGATTAATTTATGTGAGGGGTATTTCACAACAACCCAGTCAGCAAATTTCCTTTGGCAAAGATGTGGGCCAGATAAACAGCTGAGCTGTGGCCCAGATTAGTTTGTGTTTGCTGGCCCAGACATGGCCCACATCTCCTTTGCCAGAACTGAACCAAAGCAGTGCCATAAGTCCACCAAACATGAGCCAAATATAATTTTATGTGGCCCAAATATGGCACAGTTCTTTGTTGCCAGAACTGAACCAAAGGAATGCCATAACTCCACCAAGCATAAGCCAAATAATACAATTTAAAGTGGCCCATATGTGAGCCTTATGCAATTTAAGTATGGTTGAGTTCTGTTAAAATCTAACGGCCCTTATGTGGCCCACATGCAGCTGACAGTATGTAAAAGTCTTATTAACTCAAAGGTAAATGAAACACTCAACAACAAATATACTCAAAACAATTTACTTTTGACATGTTTAAATAATTACAGCTTTAAGAATAAATATAACATTTAAGACAACAGCTACTAACAACAGCTACTCAGTTGTGCTTAATAATTTAAGTGGAATTCAGTTGAAAACCTTAAGAATAAATATTAATATTATAAATAACATTCAAAGAGTCTTAGACAAAACATTAAGAATAAATAATAATATAAATAACATTCAAAGAGTCTTAGACTAATGCTTTAAGACAACAGCTACTACAAGTTAGCTGTTGTCTAACATTTAAGCAACAGTTAGGTCTAACATTTAAGACAACAGCTACTTAGTTGTGCTTAATAATTTAAGTGGAATTCATTTGATGCTTCTCCAGTGAGGGGGTTTTGCCTGACTGCACCTGCAATAAAGATGAATTTAAATAATGTTAGCAGCAATACAACCTGGAAGCTAGAGCAAATCATAAAATATAAATTATTTCCTTTAATATTTTAATTTAAATTATTAACCACCTCTGATTGACCACTGTGTGTGTGTATATATATATATATATATATATATATATATATATATATATGTATTGTCACTTTATTGTGATGCAAAATAATTATTTATACGTCATGATAAGCAGGAAGTAAAACACTTAAAGGGGGGGTTGACTGTTTTTTTTTCTTTGCATGATTGTGTTTCTGGGGTGCAATATAACATGTATCTGTGGTTTTTCTTTTTTCTTATTTTTCATAAATTTCACCTTTTTTGTTAGCCGCCCTCTCCCTGTCCCCTGAACGAGCGGTTGACTTCCTGAGTCTATGAAAACACTCCCTCAGAATCACGTGGTGGGCTGAGATTGGTTCGGTTGGGCAGGTGTGTTGTGATTGGCTAAACTGTCGCTCACGTTGTCCGGAAGGTTGACGCCCATTACCTTTAGGGGCGAAACGCGAGAGCTCCGGTCCAGATGTAAATAATGGTGTCGAACTGCAGTATCAGCTGAGGCAGAATCAGACCCGAGAAAGCCACACACAGCTCTAACTAAACGTTTCTGAATGATAATTTGCTACATTTTTTAACTTTATGCATGTTTGTTTTACACAATAGCATCTGACTGGCAAAAATAGCAACTGACTGGCTACTAATGTGATACTCAAACAGCGTTGGCAGGTTTACGTTCTTGATCAAATCGAAAATAACGTCATAAAACATATCTACATGAAAAATACTTTTACAACATTAGTACTTATACAAAATTCAAGTCCATAATGTTTGTACGCGTTTGTCGTTGACACAAAATAGCATAACCAGTAGCCTATAAAGCCAGCGCTGGCATTTGAAAATAATAAAACACAAGGCTCCGTCTGGAATTATACGTTACAAGCAAATACATGTAAAATGATTAAGATAACAGTGATTAGTAACAGTTTCTTGCTTGAATCCGGCATTGAATTCATGGAGATTCTGGAAGCTGTCTCTCGTAAATGCGCAGCACAGAGAGCTAGATTACGATAGACACTTTCAGGAATATAATCAAACATAAATTGTATCCATTGTTGTCGAAGGATAGCGTCCGTGGGGAGCCTGAACACAGAAGACCTGACAGCTGCGTGAACACAACTCACTCGACAAGGAGCTGCTGAAATATGATCATGCCCGTTTCTGCATATTCCGGAGGGAGTGGTTGATGTACATGTGTGGGTTAGTGACGTACCATAACCCAGCTGTAGTCCCAAATCGAGTCATTTTTGTAGGCAATTTTACTTCCTGATTTTTAAAAGACGATATCTCTGCTTACACTAAACTTTCAGCGCTGCAACTTTGCAGATACTGTTCATGCACCAACAGCAACATTACACACTATTTAAAATGAAAAAAGTGAAATTGCAGTCAATGCCCCCTTTAATTCAAATGGGTGAAGTGACCCTTTAAACCAGAGCATGTGGACCAGTTAGTGTTCTTAAAGAAAAAATTACAAATTCCCACATGCTGAGCAGTTGATGATGTTCAGGAAGTTTCTGTGCTCAGTGCTTTTATTTTGTGTATTAAAACACTAAAAACACTGCAGATTTAGTTTTTTGTATAATGAATAAATTCAAGTAGATTTGGCCTCTTGTTTATTTTGGTTTGCAATTTCATTTAATGTTTATACATTTGTACACTACACTATTTAAATATTTAAGTACACTCCCTGCATTATGCACTTTTAGTAAGTGTGTGTTCTAATCTAATGCTGCTGTTGTCTTCTGTGCCAAGACTTGAGTTTTATTTGATGTTTGATACAGTCAAGAAGTGTATTTTTTAGGTAAAATTGAAGGTTCAGTTCATATATCTGACTGCTTGTATTTATTGACAAAATTGTATACATGTGTAGAGCAAAATTTAAAATAAGGATGCAGTGCATTGTCAATGCATCCGAGATAATCGAATCCGAATGAAATTCGATGACTTTTTTAAATCGTAATCGAACTGAACTGTGAGACCAGTGTAGGTTCACACCTCTATTGTGCCTCTAAGTACTATACAAATAAAAATGACTTCTAAAAAAGGTTCTTACCAATGACAACTTCCTTTAAGACCAGGCTGTGGACACCAATCTTCCCATTAACTCCTCTCCAATTCATAACACGTGCAACAGCAGTTGTAAAAGTGGCTTTCAGCACTCTCCACACGGTGTCTTTGAGGTCAAAGCCACCAACCAGACCCAGAAAGGTAGTCTCCAAAAAAAAAAACATTGTGTAAGTGGTTAAAATAGGCATTTAAATAGACCACCACTAAAATGAAAATGCTTTTATATTCAAAAATTAACTATAAACCATCACTCCATCTGAAAACATTTTCTAGGTTTGTTATATGGAAATTCTTTTCATTGCCCAACCCATAGCGCACGTTTAGGGCTGGGCAGTATGACAATATATACCATCTACCTATCTATAAATTACAAGAACGTCTGTGTGTGTGTGTTATTTGCATATCTCTTGAACCATAAGTCCGATCGATGTCAAGCTTGACAGGTGTCTTGCTACAGGCACAAGTGCAGTGCCAAGTTTGACATTGTTTGAACTGGAAATTCAAATCATTAAATATATTGGTAAAAGCAGCAGACATTGGCTTTTGCTATTACAGTTCACTGTTGTCACGATTCCCGTCTTGTGTTTTCCTAGTTATGTTTGGACTTTTGTTATTTCCTGTTCTGTGCCATGTTTTGTAGTCCTTTGTAGTTTTTTTTGTTTGTTTATTAGTCTCCACAGCTGTTTCTTATTAACCACGCCCCCTTGTTATCTTGTTTAGCTTGTTTGCCTGTCTTAAACCTCTGTGCTTCAGTTGTTGGGTGTCGGTCATTGTTTGTTTCCTGTAGCTGTCTTTCTGTCCTCAGTTTCCCTGGCTTCACCGGATTACCTGTTTGTGTTATTATTCCTGACGCCAGATGACAACTGTGTAGCCTGCTGCCTGAATCCATATTTATTGTATGTTATTAAGGCTACGTTCACACTGCAGGGCTTAATGGTCAATTCCAATTTTTTTGAAAAAATTTGATTTTTTGCAAGGCCGTTCATATTTCCAATTAAATGCAACCTTTTGTGATCTCCTGTGTGAACGCGAAATGACCCAGAAGTGACCCGCATGCGCAGAAGAGTACACAACGGTCAACGACGTCACTTGTTGTTTGCGGAAGTAGCTAAATGGATGTCTTACAGTGGCGCTCGTTTAGCAATATTAAAGTTATTTTCACAACAGAGCCAGCACACTTACAATCTTCTCGTTTTAAGAAGAAAATTAAACAGAGAAGTGTGTGGGTGCGGAGTCGCAGCTAGGAGTGGTGGGATACTGATGTGAGTGGCTTCACTGATACAGAATTCATCAGTAACTTCCGAATGACCAGATCCACCTTCGATTATGTTTGTGAGCACCTCCAATCAATTCACAGTCTGCGGCGGCCCATAACAGTGCAGAAACGCGTTTGAGTTTGAGTGTATTCGCGAGCTACAGGTGCATGCAATGACGTGCATGTCGGATATATGTGACCTGGCCGTTCAGAATTGCAGTCGCATTTCAGAAGATCGGATACATCGGAATTGGAACACATACCCAAGTGGCCTGGGTCGCATTTGAAAAGATCGGATCTGTGTCGTTCAGACTGTCATGAAAAAATCAGATACAGGTCGCATAGGGGCAAAAAAATCGGAATTAGGTCGTTTCAGCCTGCCAGTGTGAAGGTAGCCTATGTCAGTAGGCTATCTGCTTTATACCATGCACATATAAAAATGTCACTGAACTTTTGCTATGTTATTGTAACAATGAGCACTCTAATACACTCAAATCCTGAAAACACACACAAAAACTGATTTTGCACTGGCAAATTGCACTAGTTGTATAATATTAATATACAAATATTAATTTACACTACTCCTAATATACTTTTTATATTGTTAACTGTCACTTGCCCGTATACGGGCAATCTAACTTTACTTCACTATATTACTGTTAAATCCTTATCAAGTCATGACAAACTATATATCGTTGGAAAGGTCTAAGGCTCCCAAATAGATATTTAAGCGCTGTTTTTTCTTACAAATTATGAATGAACAGTAATATATGAATTTATGACAAGAGTGCGCCTAAAAAAAAAAATCAACGTCATTACAGGAGTTTCTGACCTTTGTCACAAAAAGTCGACGCACACACTTTTAATAATTGAAACTTTGTGCTAAACTTTTTTAGTGCTAAAAGTTCATAAAAAAGCATAATTCGCATTTGTCAATAAAAAAGATATAATTATATTTTAAAAAGTAAGATAAGAAGTCCTCTAAAAAGTATAATATATTATATATAAATATATATTTATTATTATTATTATATCACATATTTTAGTAGTTATCATAAATTAGGTATCATTTGAAAGCTTACGAACTCAGAATTCATCCAGTGAAACCCGTTTTGAAATTGGACGTTGCGTTACCATAGAAACAGTATTTTATTTATTAGGCCCCTCCCCTTTTGGGCATCATCTTTCATAATTTATTATCAAAACCTTTTCTAATCTTGACAAACATATATTGTCAGAAAGGTCTGAGTCTCAAGGTTCCATATTTAGTGACATATGTGATATTTGGACAGAAATGTATTAATTTGTTATGGCAGAATGCATACAATTACAATCAATGGAATTCAATGGCACCCGGTGGCTATTTTTGGTATAACGCCTAAACAAAATCTCATGGGAACTTCAATTTTTGAGATATCAACTTTAAATTTGGAACACAACTTGGTTAGATATATAGCTTTCATTTATATAGTAATTTTATAGTAAAACCTATTTTGTAAAATATTTATTTCATATTAAAAATATATATTAATAAAGTATATTTGATTTTCTGTAAATTATAACTTTCATAACTTTTTCATACTTTAATTTTTTTGAAGTGCTTTCACTTCAGTAATAATCTGCTGATTGTTTTCTTTAAAACAAGACCAAACTTGGGTGTATGTTCCAAAGCATTCTGGAATTACAACCATTTAAGTTTGTATAGTGCATTTTAATGTCAAGTATAGCTGCGGAGCGGGTCGCGGGCCGAGCCGGGCTGGCCCCCGCCACCCGGTGCCTGAAGGCACGGGATGGCGGACACCGCCGGCTCCGGCCCTCCATCGCTGCTCGCAGCTGATATTTATATATATATACATATATATATATATATATATATATATATAAAGCCGGTGGCACCGCCACCTTGGTGCCTTTAGGGTTATTCTGCACGACGTGCAAAAGCGGTAACCCCTGCTTTGGAATACATACTAGTATGTATTCCACAATTGGAATACATACTAACATACTAGTCAGAACTGAATAGTTGATATCTGAATGACAGATCACCAGTAGAAGTCAATGGAAAAAATGTGACTAGTAACAAAAGAATAGTTACTAGTCACCATTGAAATAAGTACTAGTGTCTAATGAATAAGTACTAGTATCTATTTAATAGGTACTAGTATCTAATGAATAAGTACTAGTAACTAATTAATAAGCATTGGTATGTAATGAATAAGGACTAGCATCTAATGAATAAGTACTAGTATCTAATAAATAAGGACTAGTGTCTAATGAATAAGTACTAGTATCTTTAAAAAGGTACTAGTACCTAAAGAATAAACACTAGTATCTAAAGAAAAGGCACTAGTATCTAAAGAATAAGCACTAGTAGCTAATGAATAAGTACTAGTACTTAATGGAATAGATACTAGTATCTAAAAAATAAGTACTAGTAGCATGAAAATAGAGACTAGTAGGTTAAAATGATTAAATGTTAAAACGGCTTGCCATACTCTATCTGTCGTTATCGACTAGTCACAATTACGTTACAGATATCTTAAATGATAATACAAACTATCCAAAATGTAATTACGACTACGAAAGACGTTCGTTGATATCTACAATGTTAATTACGAATAGTCAAACTTAGCTTTTTAAATGTTAAAAGGGCTTGCCATACAGAAGTGTAGGCTCAGAGAGACACTCAACATTTTCAAACCAAAATATCTGACTTTCTGTGGGTCCTAGCTCATGAGTGTAAATTAGAAAGTTGTCCGGCTTGAGGAGAATATATGAATATATGAAACGATGAGATCAACATGTGTACTGAGTTTCATATTATTACATGCAAGCGTGTTTGATTTATGGACCAAGTTTTTGGACCCCGTTCCAGGGGGCACTGTCTAGCCCCCTTGCCACACCCGGGTACCATCTTCAGCCCGGCTCTGATGGCTGTGGGATCTGACCTGTGTGCAAAGTTTCAAGAGTTTTCAAACCCATTAAGGGCCCCAAAAGCCGCTAAGAGACTCAAAATCATCAAAAAAAAGGAATGTTAAAGTTTGATGCGTTGCTATGGCAACATTATCTTAGATATTGAATAATGCTTTCACAGCTCTTCATCTGGCGTGTGTTTACATTTACAGATGAAGTTTGAAGCAAATCGGGTAAAAGTAAGAGTGTGATTTCAAAGCATTTTGAAAGTGAAACACTTTCTGCTGCCAGTTGGTGGCGCTATATATTTGACTCACAATAGTCACATCCATGTGATCGACCTCTTACAACGAACACACTGCTGAAGTTTCATCAAGATCAGTTAATGTATGCAGAAGTTTTAACACACTTCCTTTTTGATTTATTTACTTCTTTTTTGATTTATGGACCAAGTTAATTTAATTAATACACTAATTATATAAAACTATTGTCAATGCACTACAATTAAACAGGTTATATGCCTTTACTTATAAAAAAATAAAAATAAAAACTTATTTAAAAAATACCAGGCTTAAGAAATGTATTTACTTTAGCAGGCCAGACACACAGTGAAATGATTAAGCCCCCTCCCCCTACACACACACACAGAACTGTGCAAAGACTCAATCACACACACACACAGACTGTGTGACAGGCCTAGGCTTAGAAAGAGCATGATCATATTCAAACTACAATATCTGACTTTCTGTGGGTTTGAGCTTATTATTGTTAATTAGAAAGTTGTTTGGCTTGAATAGAACAATATACACGGCAAGTTTTGTAACTGTCAGTAAAACTAACCAAGTTATAACACACTTTATGTGTCCTTTTTTGCAGTCAAAAAAATCCGCCACGGCCAAACCGTTCGAGATATCAAAAATCCGTCCGGAATATAGCATCCTCAATGTCTTGACTTCATGCACACCGAGTTTGGTGGTGATTGGTAACAGCATGGGTTGTAATTTGATGTTTTTCTAGGACAATTATTTAAAAAAAAAAACATAATTCCCGACTTCCGTTTGAACTGTCGTAAAACTTAGAGCACGAAAGTTGTTTGGCCTGATGTGATCTATGAGTGTACCGAGTTTCATATTAATCCATGCACGTGTGTTTGATTTATGGACAAATGTTCGAATCCCTAAAAGAATGCATCCTAAAAGAATGGTAAAGTTTAATGCGTCGCCACGGCAACAGTTTCAAAGATATCAAGAATCCATTCATAGGTCTTCATCTGCCGTGTATGTACATTATACAGATGAAGTTTGAAGCAAATCGGGTAAAAATAAGAGGGTGATTTCAAAGCATTTTGAAAGTGACACACTTCCTGCTGCCAGTTGGTGGCGCTATAACTTTGACTCACAATAGTCACATCCATGTGATCGTCCTCTTACAGCGAACGCACTGCTGAAGTTTCATCCAGATCAGTTAATGTATGCTGAAGTTATGACACACTTCCTGTTTCACGTTTCTCGCCATAGTTTCGTTTCCTCGCCACGGCCAAACCGTTCGAGATATCAAAAATCCCCACACAAACTTTCATCCTCAATGTCTTGACTTCTACGCTGACCGAGTTTCGTCGAATTTGGATCAGAGCTCTAGGAGGAGTATTTAAAAGTTCATTGCGTGTGTTTTACAAAAAAACCTCAATAGCCGACTTCCTGTTGGGCTGGGGTAAAAAGCAAGAACGCGAGGTATAGATGAAATTCTGCTATCGACATGTGTACCGAGTTTCATATTATTACATGCAAGTGTGTTTGAGTTATGGACCAGGTGTTCGGACCCCATTCCAGGGGGCGCTGACAAGCCGCCCTGCCACGCCCGGGTACCAGCTTCAGCCCGGCTCTGATGGCCGCGGGTTCTGACCCGTGTGCAAAGTTTCAAGAGTTTCGAGCATGTTAAGGGCCCCAAAAGTGCCCGAATAGTCGCTAAAAAAAAAAAAAAAAAAAAAAAAAATAAATAAAAATATAGCTGCGAGCAGCGATTGCGAGGCCCAAGCCGGTGGCACCGCAACCCCGGTGCCTAAAGGCACCGGGATGGCGGTACCGCCGGCTTTGGCCCTCATCGCTGCTCGCAGCTATATATTATATATATATATATATATATATATATATATATATATATATATATATATATATATATATATATAAAGCCGGTGGCACCGCCACCTTGGTGCCTTTAGGGTTATTCTGCACGACGTGCAAAAGCGTAACCCCTGCTTTGGAATACATACTAGTATGTATTCCACAATTGGAATACATACTAACATACTAGTCAGAACTGAATAGTTGATATCTGAATGACAGATCACCATAGAAGTCACTGGAAAAAATGTGACTAGTAACAAAAGAATAGTTACTAGTCACCATTGAAATAAGTACTAGTGTCTAATGAATAAGTACTAGTATCTATTTAATAGGTACTAGTATCTAATGAATAAGTACTAGTAACTAATTAATAAGCATTGGTATGTAATGAATAAGGACTAGCATCTAATGAATAAGTACTAGTATCTAATAAATAAGGACTAGTTTCTAATGAATAAGTACTAGTATCTTTAAAAAGGTACTAGTACCTAAAGAATAAACACTAGTATCTAAAGAAAAGGCACTAGTATCTAAAGAATAAGCACTAGTAGCTAATGAATAAGTACTAGTACTTAATGGAATAGATACTAGTATCTAAAAAATAAGTACTAGTAGCATGAAAATAGAGACTAGTAGGTTAAAATGATTAAATGTTAAAACGGCTTGCCATACTCTATCTGTCGTTTCGACTAGTCACAATTACGTTACAGATATCTTAAATGATAATACAAACTATCCAAAATGTAATTACGACTAGAAAGACGTTGTTGATATCTACAATGTTAATTACGAATAGTCAAACTTAGCTTTTAAATGTTAAAAGGGCTTGCCATACAGAAGTGTAGGCTCAGAGAGACACTCAACATTTTCAAACCAAAATATCTGACTTTCTGTGGGTCCTAGCTCATGAGTGTAAATTAGAAAGTTGTCCGGCTTGAGGAGAATATATGAATATATGAAACGATGAGATCAACATGTGTACTGAGTTTCATATTATTACATGCAAGCGTGTTTGATTTATGGACCAAGTTTTTGGACCCCGTTCCAGGGGGCGCTGTCTAGCCCCCTTGCCACACCCGGGTACCATCTTCAGCCCGGCTCTGATGGCTGTGGGATCTGACCTGTGTGCAAAGTTTCAAGAGTTTTCAAACCCGTTAAGGGCCCCAAAAGCCGCTAAGAGTCTCAAAATCATCAAAAAAAAGGAATGTTAAAGTTTGATGCGTTGCTATGGCAACATTATCTTAGATATTGAATAATGCTTTCACAGCTCTTCATCTGGCGTGTGTTTACATTATACACATGAAGTTTGAAGCAAATCGGGTAAAAGTAAGAGTGCGATTTCAAAGCATTTTGAAAGTGAAACACTTTCTGCTGCCAGTTGGTGGCGCTATATATTTGTACTGCACATCCATGTGATCGACCTCTTACAACGAACACACTGCTGAAGTTTCATCAAGATCAGTTAATGTATGCAGAAGTTTTAACACACTTCCTTTTTGATTTATGGACCAAGTTAATTTAATTAATACACTAATTATATAAAACTATTGTCAATGCACTACAATTAAACAGGTTATATGTCTTTACTTATAAAAAAAAATAAAAACAAAAACTTATTTAAAAAATACCAGGCTTAAGAAATGTATTTACTTTAGCAGGCCAGACACACAGTGAAATTATTAAGCCCCCTCCCCCTACACACACACACAGAGACTGTGTGTCAAAAGACTCAATCACACACACACACAGACTGTGTGACAGGCCTAGGCTCAGAAAGAGCATGATCATATTCAAACTACAATATCTGACTTTCTGTGGGTTTGAGCTTATTATTGTTAATTAGAAAGTTGTTTGGCTTGAATAGAACAATATACACGGCAAGTTTTGTAACTGTCAGTAAAACTAACCAAGTTATAACACACTTTATGTGTCCTTTTTTAGTCAAAAAAATCCGCGCACGGCCAAACCGTTCGAGATATCAAAAATCCGTCCGGAATATAGCATCCTCAATGTCTTGACTTCATGCACACCGAGTTTGGTGGTGATTGGTAACAGCATGGGTTGTAATTTGATGTTTTTCTAGGACAATTATTTAAAAAAAAAAAACATAATTCCCGACTTCCGTTTGAACTGTCGTAAAACTTAGAGCCACGAAAGTTGTTTGGCCTGATGTGATCTATGAGTGTACCGAGTTTCATATTAATCCATGCACGTGTGTTTGATTTATGGACAAATGTTCGAATCCCTAAAAGAATGCATCCTAAAAGAATGGTAAAGTTTGATGCGTCGCCACGGCAACAGTTTCAAAGATATCAAGAATCCATTCATAGGTCTTCATCTGCCGTGTATGTACATTATACAGATGAAGTTTGAAGCAAATCGGGTAAAAATAAGAGGGTGATTTCAAAGCATTTTGAAAGTGACACACTTCCTGCTGCCAGTTGGTGGCGCTATAACTTTGACTCACAATAGTCACATCCATGTGATCGTCCTCTTACAGCGAACGCACTGCTGAAGTTTCATCCAGATCAGTTAATGTATGCTGAAGTTATGACACACTTCCTGTTTCACGTTTCTCGCCATAGTTTCGTTTCCTCGCACGGCCAAACCGTTCGAGATATCAAAAATCCCCACACAAACTTTCATCCTCAATGTCTTGACTTCTAGCTGACCGAGTTTCGTCGAATTTGGATCAGAGCTCTAGGAGGAGTATTTAAAAGTTCATTGCGTGTGTTTTACAAAAAAACCTCAATAGCCGACTTCCTGTTGGGCTGGGGTAAAAAGCAAGAACGCGAGGTATAGATGAAATTCTGCTATCGACATGTGTACCGAGTTTCATATTATTACATGCAAGTGTGTTTGAGTTATGGACCAGGTGTTCGGACCCCATTCCAGGGGGCGCTGACGAGCCGCCCTGCCACGCCCGGGTACCAGCTTCAGCCCGGCTCTGATGGCCGCGGGTTCTGACCCGTGTGCAAAGTTTCAAGAGTTTTCGAGCATGTTAAGGGCCCCAAAAGTGCCCGAATAGTCGCTAGAAAAAAAGAAAAAAAAAAAAAAAAAAAAAAAAAAAAAAAATAATCGGAAGGAAAACAATAGGGCTCTGCGCCCTTTCAGGGCTTGGGCCCTAATAAATAATCGGAAGGAAAACAATAGGGCTCTGCGCCCTTTCAGGGCTTGGGCCCTAATAAAACTTATGTAAAAAATACCAGGCTTAAGAAATGTATTTACTTTAGCAGGCCAGACACACAGTGAAATGATTAAGCCCCCTCCCCCTACACACACACACACACACAGACTGTGTGACAGGCCTAGGTTTAGAAAGAGCATGATCATATTCAAACTACAATATCTGACTTTCTGTGGGTTTGAGCTTATTATTGTTAATTAGAAAGTTGTTTGGCTTGAATAGAACAATATACACGGCAAGTTTTGTAACTGTCAGTAAAACTAACCAAGTTATAACACACTTTATGTGTCCTTTTTTAGTCAAAAAAATCCGCCACGGCCAAACCGTTCGAGATATCAAAAATCCGTCCGGAATATAGCATCCTCAATGTCTTGACTTCATGCACACCGAGTTTGGTGGTGATTGGTAACAGCATGGGTTGTAATTTGATGTTTTTCTAGGACAATTATTTAAAAAAAAAAAAACATAATTCCCGACTTCCGTTTGAACTGTCGTAAAACTTAGAGCACGAAAGTTGTTTGGCCTGATGTGATCTATGAGTGTACCGAGTTTCATATTAATCCATGCACGTGTGTTTGATTTATGGACAAATGTTCGAATCCCTAAAAGAATGCATCCTAAAAGAATGGTAAAGTTTGATGCGTCGCCACGGCAACAGTTTCAAAGATATCAAGAATCCATTCATAGGTCTTCATCTGCCGTGTATGTACATTATACAGATGAAGTTTGAAGCAAATCGGGTAAAAATAAGAGGGTGATTTCAAAGCATTTTGAAAGTGACACACTTCCTGCTGCCAGTTGGTGGCGCTATAACTTTGACTCACAATAGTCACATCCATGTGATCGTCCTCTTCAGCGAACGCACTGCTGAAGTTTCATCCAGATCAGTTAATGTATGCTGAAGTTATGACACACTTCCTGTTTCACGTTTCTCGCCATAATTTCGTTTCCTCGCCACGGCCAAACCGTTCGAGATATCAAAAATCCCCACACAAACTTTCATCCTCAATGTCTTGACTTCACGCTGACCGAGTTTCGTCGAATTTGGATCAGAGCTCTAGGAGGAGTATTTAAAAGTTCATTGCGTGTGTTTTACAAAAAAACCTCAATAGCCGACTTCCTGTTGGGCTGGGGTGAAAAGCAAGAACGCGAGGTATAGATGAAATTCTGCTATCGACATGTGTACCGAGTTTCATATTATTACATGCAAGTGTGTTTGAGTTATGGACCAGGTGTTCGGACCCCATTCCAGGGGGCGCTGACGAGCCGCCCTGCCACGCCCGGGTACCAGCTTCAGCCCGGCTCTGATGGCCGCGGGTTCTGACCCGTGTGCAAAGTTTCAAGAGTTTTCGAGCATGTTAAGGGCCCCAAAAGTGCCCGATAGTCGCTACAAAAGAAAAAAAAAAAAAAAAAAAAAAAAAAAAATAATCGGAAGGAAAACAATAGGGCTCTGCGCCCTTTCAGGGCTTGGGCCCTAATTATCAAAAGGGGGGTGACAGGTAAAAGGTTAAAGGCATATGCACTGAAACGGCTTGCTGAAAACAGAGCTGATTTTGACCAGGTAGAAATGGTGTTTCCTTAAAACACTAATGATAATTTTTTATAAAAGTATATTACAAAGTTTTCATTAGACCCTAATCATTCATGTTAACTTGTACAAAAATGGCATTATATGACCCCTTTAATAGGAACAGATTTATATTTAGTTCATGCAGTGAAGACCATGAAGTATTTTATATTTACATTTTATTAGGGCCCAAGCCCTGAAAGGGCGCAGAGCCCTATTGTTTTCCTTCCGATTATTATTATTAGGGCCCAAGCCCTGAAAGGGCGCAGAGCCCTATTGTTTTCCTTCCGATTATTTTTTTTTTTTTTATTTTTTTTTTTTTTTTTTTTTTTTAGCGACTATCGGGCACTTTTGGGGCCCTTAACATGTCTCTGAAACTCTTGAAACTTTGCACACGGGGTCAGAACCCGCTGGCCATCAGAGCCGGGCTGAAGCTGGTACCCGGGCGTGGCAGGGCGGCTCGTCAGCGCCCCCTGGAATGGGGTCCGAACACCTGGTCCATAACTCAAACACACTTGCATGTAATAATATGAAACTCGGTACACATGTCGATAGCAGAATTTCATCTATACCTCGCGTTCTTACTTTTTACCCCAGCCCAACAGGAAGTCGGCTATTGAGGTTTTTTTGTAAAACACACGCAATGAACTTTTAAATACTCCTCCTGAGAGCTCTGATCCAAATTCGACGAAACTCGGTCAGCGTGAAGTCAAGACATTGAGGATGAAAGTTTGTGTGGGGATTTTTGATATCTCGAACGGTTTGGCCGTGGCGAGGAAACGAAACTATGGCGAGAAACGTGAAACAGGAAGTGTGTCATAACTTCAGCATACATTAACTGATCTGGATGAAACTTCAGCAGTGCGTTCGCTGTAAGAGGACGATCACATGGATGTGACTATTGTGAGTCAAAGTTATAGCGCCACCAACTGGCAGCAGGAAGTGTGTCACTTTCAAAATGCTTTGAAATCACCCTCTTATTTTTACCCGATTTGCTTCAAACTTCATCTGTATAATGTAAATACACGGCAGATGAAGACCTATGAATGGATTCTTGATATCTTTGAAACTGTTGCCGTGGCGACGCATCAAACTTTACCATTCTTTTAGGATGCATTCTTTTAGGGATTCGAACATTTGTCCATAAATCAAACACACGTGCATGGATTAATATGAAACTCGGTACACTCATAGATCACATCAGGCCAAACAACTTTCGTGCTCTAAGTTTTACGACAGTTCAAACGGAAGTCGGGAATTATGTTTTTTTTTTTAGATAAATGTCCTAGAAAAACATCAAATTACAACCCATGCTGTTACCAATCACCACCAAACTCGGTGTGCATGAAGTCAAGACATTGAGGATGCTAAATTCCGGACGGATTTGTGATATCTCGAACGGTTTGGCCGTGGCGAATTTTTTTGACTAAAAAAGGACACATAAAGTGTGTTATAACTTGGTTAGTTTTACTGACAGTTACAAAACTTGCCGTGTATATTGTTCTATTCAAGCCAAACAACTTTCTAATTAACAATAATAAGCTCAAACCCACAGAAAGTCAGATATTGTAGTTTGAATATGATCATGCTCTTTCTGAGCCTAGGCCTGTCTTTGCCTTTGAGTCTGTTGACACACAGTCTGTGTGTGGTGTGTGTGTGTGTGTGTGTGTGTAGGGGGAGGGGGCTTAATCATTTCACTGTGTGTCTGGCCTGCTAAAGTAAATACATTTCTTAAGCCTGGTATTTTTTAAATAAGTTTTTATTTTTATTTTTTTATAAGTAAAGGCATATAACCTGTTTAATTGTAGTGCATTGACAATAGTTTTATATAATTAGTGTATTAATTAAATTAACTTGGTCCATAAATCAAAAAAGTAAGTAAATAAATCAAAAAGGAAGTGTGTTAAAACTTCTGCATACATTAACTGATCTTGATGAAACTTCAGCAGTGTGTTCGTTGTAAGAGGCCGATCACATGGATGTGACTATTGTGAGTCAAAGGCTGCGTTTACACTTGGCATTAACATGCGATCACCGTGATCTGATCAAGCAGATCGGATCATTAGCCAATCAGGACATGGTGAGTTTACATTTGGTCACATTAAGTAGCCTCTGTATCTGGATAGAAGAGCGGATTTCTGTTTCCTGCATAATATTTAAATTAGATATGTTGCACGACACCAGATTAAGAGTAAAAATGATGCAAATAAAACAATGTCCCAGTTGCTTTCACTCATTCGCTTTGCAATCTCCAGTAATTAGATAAAAAAAATGTTAACAAAGTTATACTTCCAGAGTTGATCATACAAAAATAACTGGGTTGATCATAAAACAAGTCATATCATCGATCATCTGGTTTTAAGGTTATAGCGTGCAATGACTATATTGACAGAAATGGGAGATTGGTTAACATGCAAAGACATTCAATAAAAACATTCAACATTTAAAAAATCAGATTGCGATTATTCCTCTGGCAAAGCAGCATGCAGCTCTTATTTAAGATCTCATGACTGACTGTGAATGTACAGGCGATCGCCTCGTTCAGATAATGTTGCACAATTAAAATGAAAAATGACACACATAGTATCATGTAAGCCTAAATTAACTGTTTTAAAGATAAACGTTTATTGTAAGATTCAAATAAGTTTTTATTTCTTGTCTAAACTGCGTCTGGCCATTATTTTTCTCACAGCCACGCGGGGAGACTGGGTGGGATTTAAATTACGTCCACCTGTGAATGCAGACACGATGGCTGGATTGCGTTTACATTACACTGAGATCCGATCACAAAGCGTCCTCGACTACCTCCGAACCTGGACACGCCGATCGGATAACATTCCGATCAGAAGCGCGTTTACACTTGTCTTTTCAATGTGTATGTGGACAACATCCGGATACAGGTCGCATATTAATGCCAAGTGTAAACGCAGCCAAATATATAGCGCCACCAACTGGCAGCAGAAAGTGTTTCACTTTCAAAATGCTTTGAAATCACACTCTTACTTTTACCCGATTTGCTTCAAACTTCATCTGTATAATGTAAACACACGCCAGATGAAGAGCTGTGAAAGCATTATTCAATATCTAAGATAATGTTGCCATAGCAACGCATCAAACTTTAACATTCCTTTTTTTGATGATTTTGAGTCTCTTAGCGGCTTTTGGGGCCCTTAATGGGTTTGAAAACTCTTGAAACTTTGCACACAGGTCAGATCCCACAGCCATCAGAGCCGGGCTGAAGATGGTACCCGGGTGTGGCAAGGGGGCTAGACAGCGCCCCCTGGAACGGGGTCCAAAAACTTGGTCCATAAATCAAACACGCTTGCATGTAATAATATGAAACTCAGTACACATGTTGATCTCATCGTTTCATATATTCATATATTCTCCTCAAGCCGGACAACTTTCTAATTTACACTCATGAGCTAGGACCCACAGAAAGTCAGATATTTTGGTTTGAAAATGTTGAGAGTGTCTCTCTGAGCCTACACTTCTGTATGGCAAGCCCTTTTAACATTTAAAAGCTAAGTTTGACTATTCGTAATTAACATTGTAGATATCAACAACGTCTTTCTAGTCGTAATTACATTTTGGATAGTTTGTATTATCATTTAAGATATCTGTAACGTAATTGTGACTAGTCGAAACAACAGATAGAGTATGGCAAGCCGTTTTAACATTTAATCATTTTAACCTACTAGTCTCTATTTTCATGCTACTAGTACTTATTTTTTAGATACTAGTATCTATTCCATTAAGTACTAGTACTTACTAGTACTTATTCATTAGATACTAGTACCTATTAAATAGATACTAGTACTTATTCATTAGACACTAGTACTTATTTCAATGGTGACTAGTAGCTATTCTTTTGTTACTAGTCACATTTTTTCCATTGACTTCTATGGTGATCTGTCATTCAGATATCAACTATTCAGTTCTGACTAGTATGTTAGTATGTATTCCAATTGTGGAATACATACTAGTATGTATTCCAAAGCAGGGGTTACGTTTTTGCACGTCGTGCAGAATAACCCTAAAGGCACCAAGGTGGCGGTGCCACCGGCTTTATATATATATATATATATATATATATATATATATATATATATATATATATATATATATATATATATAAATATAGCTGCGAGCAGCGATGGAGGGCCAAAGCCGGCGGTACCGCCATCCCGGTGCCTTTAGGCACCGGGGTTGCGGTGCCACCGGCTTGGGCCCGGCAATCGCTGCTCGCAGCTATATTTATATTTTATTTTTTTTTCATTACTGATTAAAACTACTAAGCTATATTTTACTTCTTACCAATTCTGATTTAGCATCAGGATTCATCTTCAAGCTCAGCCTCCAGGCACTGGAGAGACTCAACATTTTTGACAGGAAGACGATCTCTGAACTTGGCCCCATCATGGACATCAGACCTTGGGCGATGTGTTGACTGGAGGATTCTCATTATTGTATTTTGCTGGTCTAGAAGCATTTCCTGTTTAGTCAATATCTCTCTTAGCAAAACTGAAAGAAATTAACATAAAATTAGCTGACTGACAAGTAAATGTGTTGCATTAGGACTTATTATATTCAGATCAGTTTGGATAATTTAATATATTATTTTCTAAATGCCATATGTCCAAAGAACATTTATCTCTATAACCATTCATCGTAGATATTAAAGGATTAGTTCACCTCAAAATGAAAATGTATTCACACAAATGCCAAGATATCCATGCCTTTCTTTCTTCAGTGGAACATAAATTAAGTTTGCGGAAAATTTCTGTTTTTTTTTTCACAGAATGGACTTCAATGATTTCCATCGCATTTCCAATGTAGTTTCAAAGTTCTTTGAAGTGCTTCAATGGGCTTTGCAACAAGCTGGGAACTACGTCATCACGCCATATATGGAAGTACCATTTGTAAACGCAGTTAATTTATTCACCCCAATGCCATATCTTGGATGATATTTGGGTGAATAAATTATTAGGAAATGTTCATTTTGGGGTAAACTAATTCTTTAATCAAGAGTATTAAACCTGTGTTATCTTTAAAGTTGCACAATTGTAACATACTTTGTAGTGGTTGGTTTCTCCTTAAGCCCGATTCTGAGCCTGGTGGCTGCACGTAATCTAAACTTTGCTGGCTATTTTGCTGGAAGAGAGATGGTTGGTGATTTGGCATTGGCTGACTAGCTAGCTGTTGGAGAGGTGGTTGGCTCCATGCTGGCTGCTGACTAGCTGGTTTATAGAACGGGGATTGGTCACTTGCTTGTGGCTGATTAGCTGGCATGTATATCAGGGATTGGTCACTTGCTTGTGGCTGATTAGCTGGCATGTAGATCAGGGATTGGTCACTTGCTTGTGGCCTGACTAGGTGGCTTGTAGAACAGGGATTGGTCACTTGATGGTGGCTGACTAGGTGGCTTGTAGAACGGGGATTGGTCACTTGATGGTGGCAGATTTGCTGGCTGTTGGAGAGGTGGTTGGCTCCATGCTGGTTGGTATAAAGGAAATTGGTCACTTGCTGGTAGCTGACTAGCTGTCTGGCAGAGAGGAGGCTGCTGTCTTGCTGAAGAGGGGCTTTTAGTTGACTGACTAAAATGTTTGACATGCTGGTGGCTTAATACGAGGCGGTGGTTCCAGGCCTTTCAAATTTTGCACTTCATTATCATCATCATCACGGTCACTCAAAAGTCTAAAGTTTTGAAGTCTATAGTAGGGGTGGGAAAAAAAATCGATATTGCGATATATTGTTGTGCTCTCTGTTGCAATAAATAATCGATACACTAACGCCCAATATCGATATTTTATTACAACACGAAATTATTAATTTACCCGTTGTCAATGTCACTGTCACTACCCAATATCTACCATTCTGTTTGCGGGGTCGCTGTTCGAGTAAATAGGGGTAAAGGGGAAGCTAATCTGGGCGACACAAACCCACCAACCCGTCATTTCAGCTACAATGATGAAATCAAAACAATGAAAGCATGGCGAAGCGGCTCTCCACGTCTCTGCTTTCGTCGGCAAAAAGTTAAGAAACTCACGCTATAAGCCGTCAGTGCCGAGCCGAGCAGTTCGCACGTGACTTATGCAGTGTTTCCCACACATAGACCGCCGCAATAATTCGCCGCCTCATACTGCGTTTCATTTAACACTATTTAAAACACGCAGCGTATTCTTTCAGTTGTATTTCCCCGCTCTGCCTCTCTGTCTCACTCACGCGTCACTCTCGTCTCTCTCTCTCTCTCTCTCACACACACACACACACACAACGTGCACACCGCGTCTGTCTATGAGGCGGCGGATTGGACAAAAGCGAAGTGAACTCCGTGAGAGACAGAGTGTGACTTTATTTAAACTTATATAAACTAATATAATTTATATTACTGGACAGTTTAAAGCTCATAACCATATTTTGTTGTTACTTGAAGAGTGCAGTGTTATGTTGCATCATGCAGTGTTTGTCCTGAAAAGGCTACTGAGTAACTTAAATGTCTATATTACCTCAATAAATTTAAGGTCATTCCTAATTTATTTGTATTTTTAAATACATTTTAATCATTAACTTTAAAAAGCACACTCTTTTTACGACTAAAATAACAGCCAAGGGTAAAAAAAAAAAAAAAAACTAATTCCCCAAAATTAAAACGGAATTTGGGAAAAAATAAAACGGATTTTATAGGGCCCTAAGTCTAAGACACAATGTTGCACAATGTTGGAAATGTTGGCATTAATAAATGCATAAAATTTCCTTATTTCCTTATTCCTTCTTTTCTTTTCAGTCATATCGTGATATATCGTTCGATGAAATGTCTTCCAATATATTGAATATCGTAGATATCGCGAATCGTCATATCGTGGACCACATATCGCCACAGAATTGAATCGTGAGGTACCTGTATCGTCCCACCCTAGTCTATAGCGCTTCCTTTCATAGAAAATAGAAATTGACACAATTTGACACAAAAGTTACTACTGGCATATACTGAAAGAGATATTTGCTAGATTAAAAAAACAACAATAATAATAAAATAAAACTCATAACCAATTAAAAAACTCATGTTGGAAAAGAGAAATGTTTGCTTACATAATTCGTCTGGGTTTTTTAGCCCCACTCTCTGTATCAGATTGAATGTCAGAGAAGAGTTCTGCTTCAGGGAGCTTTTTCCTGGCATCATCATAGTGGTCTAAAACACATGCAAGACTAAATTACAACCACATAGTATAAATTGTCCCTTTCACACATACATTCTTTACTGGTAAACTACCGGTAAATAAACGTTAACATTAAAATAATTTTGTTAATTAATAAATAATTAATAATTACTGATGGTTATGCCATTACAAACCTGTAACACCTTCATTCACAGGGTTCATACAGATTCTGTAAAATGAAATTCTAGGACTTTCAAGGACTTTTCAAACACTACCTTTTGGGATGTCAAGGACTTCAATCAACACCTATCAAATTTGACTGTAACCGAACGCGACGCGCTGTTTGAATGCTGAATGGAGAATTACTGTCAGTCATTCTTCATTCAGCAATCAAACAATAACACAGAATGGTATACACACAAAATATCGGATTTGGATCGGCCTCATCTGATCAATAAGTTGATAACCTGATCAGGTGTTCTGTCAGTATCAGAGCCGTCAGCACCGACTTCGCCTCAGGCAACAAGTGAATCGGAAGTGAACTGAACGTTATGTCGCCCGAATATAAGGACATTAAGACAACGCAACTTTTTTTTTTCATTAAACAGTTTTTGTATTAATCACATATTATGCTGTTAAAAATGAATTCAAAAATACAAATTCAATGACTTTTCCAAAACTTTCTGAGTCTTTTTTATTTTTTCAAAACTTTTCCAGGCCTGGAATTTGCAATTTTAAAATTTCATAACTTTTCCAGGTTTTTTTTTTTTCAAAACGTACGAACCCTGCTGAATATTCAAGAAAAAGTTTTTGCACTTCAGTTAATGTGTAGAAGATAATGTTTACAAAATTAAATGTGACATTTAATTAAAGTGAGTTGAGCAGTCTTATTTAGCTCATTTTCTGACATGTCTTTGAATAATATGGGGAACATGAATTGCAATATATTAAGAATCGCAATAATATATTGAATTGTGGCCCAAATATCGTGATACTATTGAATCGTCACATTGTTGCCAATTCCCACCCATACATGTCATTCTTTCTTCAGTCGAAAAGAAATTAAGGTTTTTGATGAAAACATTCCAGCATTTTTCTCCATATAATGGACTTCAATGGGAACCAAACGGTTCAAGGTCCAATAGACAGTTTCAGTGCAAACTGCAAACTGTTCAAAGGGCTTTAAACGATTCCAGACGATGAATAAGGGTCTTATAAAGCGAAACGATCGCTCATTTAAAAAAAAAAAAGTTTACGTTTTATAAGCTCAAATGGTCGCCTTGCTCTGTACTGCAATGCACGTTCGTGACTCTTCTGTTCAAACCCGTTCATCAAAATGAACAAATCTTTTTCTGAGTCAATTCATTTGTATGGTTCGTGGAATGAACCAAATGACTCGGAAAAAGATTTGTTCACTTTGATGAACGAGTTCGAACAGGAGAGTCACAAACGTGCACCGCAGTACAGAGCAAGCGCGACATTTATATACCATGTATTCTGGTTCTGATATGTGAATGATATCTTACTGGTAAAAAGACAGAATGCCATTACGTGTTTGAACAGCACTGTTTCTGTGGAAAAGTTATACTTGTAATTTACCGGCCTTACTATGCGAAAGGGACAAACAGAATAAACATGAGCATAATTTATAAAACATTTAGGCCTATACATTTTATAACATTGTATAGAAATAGAAAGTTGATAGAATCCACAGATATTCTAAACACTATCAAATATTTTTCTTTTGCAATAAAAATCTGTTTTCCTTCATTTTGTTAATAAAGCTCAAAACTTACAGACCTTATGCACCAGAGAAACGTGGGCGCTGTCATCTTTAGAATATTGTCTTTGAACTTCCGTTTTAGCGGTCGCTCTGTATATTTCTATGGCATCGCTGTCAAGGAGTAATTAGCTGGTGAAGTGGATTTACTTATTGTAGAGTTAACAAAAGTTGTCATGAGCATTGTAATGTTTATCATAAGCATTGTAAAGCAGATGTCTTAACAAATGTCGACCGGGAAATTTTTTTTACGAGCAGTTCATTCATACCTATGCAAGATCGCTGTCAAAATAGACCGGAAGTCAAAAGACAACGAGCACAGCACTGAAAAGGGGCGGGGCTACATAAGGTCTATAGTGAGACATTAAATATTAAGTATCGCATATATTTATTGGGGTTAAATGTTCATTTGAGTTCCACAGAGGGTCACACTCAAATAACGTTAACTCAGAATATCAAAAAGTCAACAGAAACAGACAATAATAATACTCTTCCCACTGGACACAGCTTACTGAATACAGTTGTAGTAGTACTCTTCCCGCTGGACACAGCTTCACTTGCTTACAGTCTGTAGACACACTCTTCCCGCTGGACACAGCTTCACTTGTTACAGTCTGTAGACACACTCTTCCCGCTGGACACAGCTTCACTTGTTACAGTCTGTAGACACAAAAAGTAAAACAAACATCTTTAAGATGTTTTCTTTACATGTGAAATAAAGAAAACAGTTACAAACTGAAACAGGAAGTGTTTCTGGACCAGTGTTTACATCTTGCAAAATGGTCTATATATACAGCTATGGAAAAAATTAAGAGACCACTGCCAAATCAGCAGTTGCTCTGGATTTATTATTTATAATATAAATAATAAATCCAGAGCAACTGCTGATTTGGCAGTGGTCTCTAATTTTTTCCATAGCTGTATATATATATATATATATATATATATATATATATATATATATATATATAAATAGTGCTATGCACAAGTTTAGACACCCATGTTAAATTCACTAAAAAGAGGAATAAAAAAAACATATTTTGGAAATTGAACTTAATGCCTTAAAAAAAGAAAAATCCAATTTTTAAGGACACCAATTTTCTGTGTGAATGAATAATGTATAGACGAATCTGACGAGCGTTCTGTGTAGGCTGCCATCTTGGGGTCGACGCCATTACTGAGCTGTTACACCGGCATAGGCATTCATGCACCGGTATGTAAACAAACCTCGGTGATAACGCAAACGCACCCTCGATGGCAGCTACAGCCAGGCAGAATGACTTGTTGGGTTGATAATGTTAGATAGTGGCCTCCAGTCACAGATGAAGGTACAAACGATCTTACAGATTATTTATGAAAATAGCTTGGCAAGCTAGCTAGGCTAACGTTTGCTAACGAGGAAACTATAAAAAGATCTGTCCATTTGGCAACAATAAATAAATGAATGAAATCAAATAAACAAATTCATGTTTTTCATTTGTGTCCATTATTTATCTCATTTTCACATTGCAACAGGCAAGGGTAAGGTAACGTTACAGCTAGAAAGTATACATAATATTGAACCAATTAGTGTTTTTAAACCATGGAAAGATGTCACTATAACAGCAGGAGAAAAATTATGTCACATAACGTTACATTTAGCTCAGGAAAGCCATTTATTTAATGACCATAGCATGTTAATTGAATAGAAAAAATAGCAAGAGAGGAGATTGTGCTGATCACTAAATCACAAATTTATTATATTTTTTACTTATGTCATTAAATAATTATTATATGCGAATGTCCGCGTTTGTACTTGCCCAGGAAAACTGGTGTATGCACAATGTTTTCTCTTCAAAATTTAAATTTTACTGCCACCATTGAAACAATTTATAATACGAAAACTGTTTATCCACTCGACATTATACAAGGGGTAACGTTGTAACGTTAGTGACAGTCGTGAAATCAGGGCTGTTTATTCCAGTGGACACAAGTTGCAACTAAAACAATAGGAGGCAATGGCGCAGACGCTACCCAGCAGCAGCTCAGTAATGGCGCCCGCTTACTTCCGAGTAGTTTTGGCGGATACGTCTATACCTAGAGATTGGCATGGAGTACTTTCCATAAGATCATCTCTCAATGCAAATCAAACCAGCTATTAGGCTAACTGAAATAAAACCATGCCAATCTCTAGGTATGGTGAAGGCTGTGTGATGATGTGGGGCTATTTTAATCCCAAAGGCCTTTATCAGGATGCATAGTATCCTGGATCCATGAAGTAACTGGCCTTTAAAAATAAAAATCTGCCTGACTCTATGGGAATTTAACATAGGGGTGTCCAGACTTATGCACCCTGTATTTTAAGGAAGAACATTTATTTATGTAATAAAAAATACATATTTTTTTAATTAAAAAAAATAATAATAAAATTGTATACACCTAATACATATATATAAATATATATATATAAAAAATTGACTGTGTGTATATACATACAGTACATGTATATAGACACACACACATTTATTTTATTTTTTATTTTTTAAGAAAAAAGTTGGTTTAGTGATCACAGGAAAAGTGGGGTCCTGTGGCCAAGCCAATTAAGAACCACTGACTGTACTTTGTTTTATCAACAATTCATTAAATGCTTAATACAAATTGAATTGACAATATAACTTTGTTTGATATTGATTCTATTAAATTTGCAATCGTGCCTATATTCAGGAAAAACACAATTAACCTTTCTTTAACTAGGCAAGTCACAAAATTAAAGTTTATCGTTTACTCACCCTCAAGTTGTTTCAAACTTGTATGAACTTCTTTCATCTGCTGAACACAGAATAAGATATTTTGAAGAATGTAGGTCACTAAACAGTTGATGGACCCCACTGACTTGCATAGAAGAAAAAAAAATACTATGGAAGTCAGTGGGGTCCATCAACTGTTTAGTGACCGACATTCTTCAAAATATCTTATTCTGTGTTCAGCAGATGAAAGAAGTTCATACAAGTTTGAAACAACTTGGGGTGAGTAAATGATGACAGAATGTGCATTTTAAAGGGAACTATTCTTTAAAGATCACATTCTTATTTTCAACAACCGCCTGTCAGGAGAGTTAAAAACTCCTAAAAGACATAGCCTACAAAGCATAAAAGCTGCTCGATTGATAATGCTTAAATATATCAAATAAAAATACAAAATCTCCTATAAGGCATTTTTTGCTCCCTTATATAATATTGAAATTTGGATGTCATTATATTAGGCTGTCACACAGTGAAAACATACACATACAAAAAGAAATGTTGGCAGAAGTTAGCTTAAACAACAATTACTATATTATTGAAAATACATATCACACACTCCAACCTAACAGTAAAACCTTGTAGCTTAAACTTAATTTTAGCTCTTTAAAATTTTCTCCCAACTTCATAACACCTTATCTTGCATTAACAAGTTTTTTTTTTATCATTTAGGGAGGCAGACATTATGAATTAAAAACAAAAACAACAATTAAATAAATACTTACCAACTGTGACTTCTGTACTAGTTTATCGCCACACATCCCATGTTTAATTTTCTGTTTCATGAACTTGTGCAGAATGCAGTAATGGTAAAACAACAAAATTTTCTCTAAGAGGTAACCTAAACATACTTCTCAACACTGCCATCGAAACTCTGAGATGTGCAAGTCTTCAGAGTTCCCTCCCAACAAAAATTCCCAAATCACTTGAATTCATTGGATAGTCAAAGAAAGAGGTTCTATGTTTATACTCTTTGTACACAATAAATACTTTTCCTTCACTCAAAATGATGTTTCACAACAGTGGCAATGCCATTCTGTATTTTCACACAATTGTCTCCTTCAGTTATTTTAATGACTAAACCACCAAGGAAAGCCTCTTGAAACTGGTTAACTGCTTTTGAAAATATCAAAGGTACAGGGCCATTGTTGTGTTCACGTCTGAGGGTCCTATTGATGGTCTCATCATGGGCATTGCTCTGAGCATTCATTTCGGATAGCCTGCGAATGACTTGGGCCAAAGGATTGCTAGGTCTTCTGACAAGCTTTTTAAGAGTGCCCAAGAAATTTTCAAAAGGAAAAGCAGAAAACTCCTCTTAAATTACCATGCTGCTTTACATCCTCACAGAGGTGCACTAATCCATGCACGTTGTAACAAAGAAATTCCTGACCATATAACACGCTGAAATGTTCAACAAAAGACACTAGACATGTATGAGCAAAGTCATTTAACAGAAAGCAAAATTTCCGAACTGAGAAGAATATAAACAGAAACTGACAAAAGCATAAAATGGCTGTACACTGGTGGGGCCAGGACATTACAAAGGACCACTGGACCAGTGTATAGCAAGAACTGTCTGAGTTCTGTAGCTTTCCACCTCAGTCTATGTGTTAGTGGTCTTGGTTTACAGTGCAAAATCAGATGGTATGTACAATCTCAACCCTACAAGAGAATCTGAAATGACTTGACTCAGCCGGGAAGGTAGACGAACACGAGAGTGGCCCTGAACTCAGCCAAAGATCTAAAAGTTTCCGCATCATCCCAAGACAAACAAGATGCATGTAGTCATGAGAGAAACCACCAACCATGTCAATGTTTGTTTCTATTAGAGGAGAGACTTAGCAACATGATGGTCTTCATCTATCATCTGCCGGAAAGAGAGGTCTGTCCTAAGTGGGGCATTCATTTCAGGAAAGGTCATTCGGTGTTTGAGATACAGGCCAGTTTGAGTACATTTACTACAGGCAGAGTGGCCAGTGTGACTCTTGATGGCTTTGATAAAAGCCCTAGCTGGTGCATCACATACAACAGAACTAACTTTTAAAAAGAACCATTTGCCTTTAATGCCAAACCCACAGCTCAGTGTTTTCAATTCACTAACAAGATCTTTCAAATATTCGTTCAAAGATTTTGGTTTAGAGCTACCACAGAACAGTCCGATTACGAAGGGCCTCTTTAATTTACAGTCTTGAAGAATTCCAAGTATTGGCCAAAACTTGTACAGAGTTGCTTTTAAACAGTGGAATGCCATCAAAGTTTAACTGCAGTCTAAAAATGTGTTGGTCAGGAACTTTGGACCACATGTTTTCAAATGCTGTCTTTAGTGAATTTAGTATACCAAAGTAATGAAAATCTCCACCAGCTATCATTTGAGTCTTGTAAGAGGTTTTTGTTCTGAGCAGAGTTCTACCATCTTTAGGGAGGAAAGGGAGATGCACCCTAAGTATGGTCAAAAGGGCAGACAAAGCAATCAGAGAGATTCCAAAATTTACAGCCAGCCTTCCAGTGAACCAACCAAATCATCACTCACTAAATTCCCCTCATCAGATTGGTCATCATCAGAATCCACCTCTGATGATGACTCAGCACATGACTCCTCAGAATCTGAGAGCATGCCTAGAAGATAAACAATCTGAGTGTAGATTCCTCCTCACTTATCTTAGAATGCAACCAAGGGAGTCAAATAAGTCATTAACTCTTTTAACAGCCCTCCTTCTAAGGTTATTTGGTTTACATTTGCTTGCGATGTCCATGTTGATAATTATGAAGGGAAAGTCTCACCGAATAAATCTGTAAAAAAAAAAAATGTGTTGTAAAAAAGGAAGCAGGGTTAAAAGCAGGCAGGCTACTGAAGTGATATCAGGCATAATTTCAGATATTAATTAAGTGCAGGATTTTATGTTAAAATTATAAGCACATCATATAACATATACAGTGAAGAGACACATTTAGTTCACTTGGTTTCATCATGGCTACACTAACTTTTGGGAGCATTAAAGTATGAAAATTTGAAGCACTGTTTATTTGATGTGTATCTTTCTTATTATAGAAATTCTCATATTGCTTATTATTTGCATCTTGCGTATTTAAATAAAGATAAAAAACGATATTGTGCTTATAGTCAAGTCAAGTCAAGTCACATTTATTTATATAGCGCTTTTTACAATACAGATTGTGTCAAAGCAGCTTCACAGTGATAACATGAAAGTAGTACAACACAGATCAATAATATTGTTAACTATTAAATATTAAATAATAAATAAATAACCCCAACTAAGCAAGCCAACAGCAGACAAAGCAAGGCGACAGTGGCAAGGAACCAAAACTCCATCAGATTGGATGGAGAAAAAACCTTGGGAGAACCCAGGCTCAGTCGGGGGCCAGTTCTCCTCTGGCTTACATTCATATTGTTAATATATAAATATGAAATATAAATATTGTTTATATATAATACGGAGCCATAACATATCGCCAGTGTTGAGTCGTCTCTTCACAGGCGTTGGGGCATCTTAAATCCCTGTGGGAGGCTGGATACAAACTGGACCTGACAAACGCCATTTTCTCGGGACAGACGTCCCGAGATAACAGCAGAAAGGCAGATGGGAAATAATTAGCATAGCTGATGTTCAGAATGATTTCCATTATACAGGAGTCGGTGTTAGAAAAACACTATCTCAAAACTCTCCGCAACCCAACCATACGCGCCGACCCCGTTTGACTAAGGCTGTCGAGCCCCACTGGCGCGGTAAATACAGGATCAGTGGCAAACGGTTCCGTATGGCATAACAGAGGACTAAAAGGTAAGCATTATGTGAATGCTTGACTGAAGAGATGCGTCTTCAGTCTAGTTTTAAACTGTGGTAGCGAGTCAGAGCCTCGGACCGTATCGGGCAGGCTATTCCAGAGTTTTGGAGCTAAATGCGAGAACGCCCTCCCTCCTTTAGTGGACTTAGATATCCTAGGAATGACCAGAAGCCTTGAATTTAGTGATCTTAAGGAACGCGTTGGATTGTAGGGCGAAAGAAGGTCTGTTAAGTACATTGGAGCTAAACCGTTTAGGGCTTTATAGGTCATTAGTAGTATTTTGTAGTTGATACGGAACTTAATAGGTAACCAGTGTAGAGATGATAAAATCGGTGTTATATGATCGTATTTTCTTGACCTAGTTAGAACTCTAGCGGCTGCATTTTGGACTAACTGTAGCTTGTTTATTGAGGATGCAGGACAACCGGCTAATAAAGCATTACAGTAATCTAGTCTCGAGGTCATAAATGCATGAACTAACTTTTCTGCATCAGAAACAGATAGCATGTTACGTAGCTTAGCAATGTTTCTAAGGTGGAAAAAGGCTGTTCTTGTAACATATGAAATCTGATTTTCAAAAGACAAGTTGCGGTCTAGTATAACACCCAGGTCTTTTACTGTAGTGGATAAAGTAACAGGACATCCATCTATATTAAAGTTGTATTGTAAGAGGTTTTGTGAGTAGTTTTTTGGACCAATAAGTAATACCTCCGTTTTATCTGAATTTAATAGCAGGAAATTACGCGTCATCCAGCATTTTATATCTTTGAGACACTCGGTCAATTTAGATGAGTTAGTGTTTTCGTCTGGTCGTGATGAAATATATAATTGAGTATCATCAGCATAGCAGTGGAAATTAATTCCATGTTTTCTTATAATGTTACCAAGTGGCAGCATATATATAGAAAATAGCAGAGGGCCTAAAACCGATCCTTGCGGTACTCCATGGTCTACTGGCGTTATCTTTGATTTTTCCCCATTTAAACAAACAAAATGAGAACGGTCCGATAAGTACGATCTAAACCAGCTTAATGCCTGTCCCTGAACACCAGTGTAGTTTTGTAGTCAATCCAAGAGTATTTTATGATCTATAGTATTCGAACGCAGCACTTAGATCAAGTAGGACTAATATTGAGATACGGCCTTGGTCAGAAGCTAAAAGTAAGTCATTTGTAATTTTAACTAGCGCAGTTTCTGTACTATGATGCGGTCTGAATCCTGACTGGAATTTTTCATAGATATCATTTTCTTGCAAAAAAGAGCACAACTGAGCGGACACAACTTTTTCTAGTATTTTTGACATAAATGGAAGATTTGAAATAGGTCTGTAATTTGCTAAGTTATTTGAGTCTAATTTCGGTTTCTTAATGAGAGGTTTTATTACTGCCAGCTTGAATATTTTTGGAACATGACCTAAAGATAAAGACGAGTTAATAATATTGAGGAGAGGCTCTTCCACTACAGGTAATAGTTCTTTCAGTAGTTTAGTGGGTATTGGATCTAATAAACATGTTGTTGGTTTAGAAGCAATGATAAGTTTATTTAGCTCTTCCTGTCCTATCGCTGTAAAGCGGTGTAGTTGTTCTAGAGGAGCCATAATTGAGGCTGAATCATGGGACACCATAGAGGATTGTACATTTATAATTATGTTGTGGATGCTTTCTATTTTCTCATTGAAGTAATTCATAAAATCATTACTACTAAACTGTAACGGTATATTTTGCTCTGGTGATGTCTGTTTATTTGTTAGTCTAGCCACGGTGTTAAATAAAAACCTTGGATTATTTTGGTTATCTTCTATTAGTTTGCGAAGATGCTCAGCCCTGGCTGTTTTTAGAGCCTTTTTATAACGTGACATACTGTCTTTCCACGCGATTCTGAAGACCTCTAAATTAGTTTGTTTCCATTTACGCTCTAAGATACGAGTTTCTCTCTTGATAGCATGCGTATCACTGTTGTACCAGGGTGCTTTAGTTTTCTCTCTAACCTTTTTTAATCTTATTGGTGCAACAATATCTAAAGTACTAGAGAAAATGGTACTCAAACTGCTAGTCATTTCCTCTAACTCATCTGTTTGTTTGGGTTCATTTAGCAGCTTAGATAGATCAGGTAAGCTATTTGAGAATCTATCTATAGTGGTTGGAAGGATTGTTCTGCCTTTTCTATAACGTGGCGCAACGTGACATATTTCAGCAGTACGTATTATGCAGGTCACCATGTAATGATCAGTGACATCATCGCTTTGCGGTATAATATCTATATTAGTTGGATCGGTACCATATGATATAATTAAATCTAGTGTATGATTTAGACGATGAGTGGGGCCACTGACGTTTTGTTTGACCCCAAAGGAGTTTAATAAGTCTGTAAACGCAACCCCTAAAGCATCATTTGTATTATCTACGTGTATGTTAAAATCTCCAACAATTATTGCTTTATCGACATTCATCAATAGATCCGACAGAAAGTCTGCAAACTCTTTTAGGAATTCAGCATAGGGCCCTGGAGGTCTATATACAGTAGCCAAGGCTAGAGATAATATGGATTTCTTTCTTACATCTAAGAGCGTAACATTTAGCACAAGTACTTCAAAAGAATTAAACCTGTGACCTGTTTTCTGAGTAACGTTAAAAATATCTTTATGGATTGTTGCAACACCGCCGCCACGGCCGATCAGACGAGGCTCATGCTTATAACAGTATCCTGGTGGACTAGACTCATTTAGACCGAAATACTCATTCGGTTTAAGCCAGGTTTCAGTAAGGCACAGAACATCAAAATTATTATCTGTGACCATTTCATTAACAATAACCGCCTTAGGTGTGAGCGATCTAATGTTTAGAAGACCTAGCTTTAAAAATTGTTTTTGTTCACTGATATTTAGATTTTCTGGTTTAATTACAATTAGATTTTTGCTAGATCTTACACTAGATTTATTGTTTGGCTTCATTAAACGAGGAATGGACACTGTTTCTATATAATGCTCCACACTATGCATATTAGTTAAATTAGGACAGCAGAGGCTGTGATTTGGACTTTGACTTATTAGTCATCTGGTGCGTAACGTCTCGGAGATGTTGTCCGACAGGACACTCGCTCCAATTCTGCTGGGGTGGAGTCCGTCTGCCCGATACAGTCTGGGTCGCTCCCAAAACAGATGCCAATTATTTACAAAGAGCAGTTTCTGTTCATTACACATTAACATTAACCATTCATTGAGCGCAAAAAGTCTACTGAACCTTTCCTGTCCTTGTCTGTACGTGGGAAGCGGTCCGGACACGATGATCGTTGCTTTAGGCGCTGTGCTGCGTACCGTCTCGATCAGGCTCATGTAGTCCTTTTTCAGAACCTCGGTCTGTCGCAGCCTGATGTCAGTCGCTCCCGCTTCCAGCACAACAGCTCCGATGCGCTTGTCACCGCTCACGATCTCGGGAACCTGAGCGGCGATATCAAGAACACGGGCACCAGGGAAGCAGTGAGTTCGCACCTTACCTTTCCCGAGTTAGCGCGGACATGACGGACCATGGATGTGCCGATGATCACGGCGTCGTCGCGTTCCGGTTCGCGAAGAGGGGAGAAGCGGTTCCGAGTGGGCATCTCGAAGACCGGGAGGGGCGGAGAGGTAGCTCTGATCCTGGCTCGTGTCTTCCGCTGCGTGACCCATGCTCCGTGTTGTGATGGCGTCGGAGATAAAAGAGATCCAAGATGATCGTGTGCTCCTGGGCAGAGAAACACACGGAGTGGATGAGGTCTGAATCGGAAGAGTTAACGTTACTAACCACTGATTTGTGAGCATCGGCGCGTGATGCTTCAAGCGTTGAACGCCGATCCAACAGCTCGGCTTGCTTCACTAGCAGTCCACGGATCTGCTTCTCGACGTGTTCCAGCTCCTGCCTCACCGAGAAGAGCTCGAAGGACTCCTCACCTGCACTCAGAGGTAACGTTAGACACGCATCTGATGTGTTCGCCATTTATAAAAGATGAACAGTAAATTAGTAGTGATACTACAAATATCACCACTAATTTAGGACTGAAATGCCGAAAATAAACCGTATCTTTTCAGTGAAACGGAATGTGAAATGAGACGGCCGATAGGGCCACGCGTGAAATGCTAGCGGGCTAAAGGCTAGAGCTAAAGTAGCGATATCAAAGCAATCCAATTGTTTTTTATAAGGAATAGTATCGAGAATAAGTTCACATGATAGAAAAATAGAAAGTGCTAGTTTATAAATGAGTGGTAAAGAAGAAAATTTGGTAACACTTTACAATACGTGTGCACTAATATGCATTAATTCACACTTAACTAATGCACAGATAATAATGAGTTAATGTATAACTAATAAAGAACTAAATCATTAATTAATGATTACTGCATCAGCAACTAATAAAGAGTCTATATGATTAATAGATTAAGTAATACATGAATTGCTATTAATTCAATGTGTCATTGTGTATTAATTCCTTAATAACATATTTTATTAACTAATAGTGTAAATTAATGTGTTAATTACCACAATTAGTCAAAGCTATGCACTTCAACTTCCAGTTGTCTGTCTTAATTAATCATTAGCTAATGATTTGCAAAGGTATCATTATGTTATGACTTTACTTGCTGAGGCACATCATTATTAACTAGTCATTTAGTAATTGTAGTAATTTGCACATGAATTTGCATTAACAATTAATTAATTAATCATGTATTAATGCATATTAGTGTACCTGTCATATTATCTGGAAGTTGAAATACAAGGCTTTGGCTCATTCTGGTAATTAACATATTAATTAACACGATTAGTTAAAAAAATGAGTTATTATGGAATTAATCCACAATTACATATTTAATTAATAACAATTCATGTATGAACTAATACATTAACCTTACAGACTCTTAATTAGTTCCTAATGTGGTAATCATTAATGAATAGCTTAGATAATCATTAGTTACACATTAATTCAGTATTATCTGTGCATTAGTTAAGCATGAATTAATGCTTATTAGTGCACACGATATTGTAAAGTGTTACTTGAAAATTTTATAAAGAAAATTTTATAAAATTTTATTTATAAAAAAACAACTATTAAATTACTCAAATCATGAAATAAGAGTTCAGTCATAGCACCCACAGGTTTTGACAGGTTGGGGTTCGTATTTGTGAAAGGTTAGAGAATGTTAACAATTGATATGTGATTGTTGTGATTGTTGCAAACATTTCTGCATGATCACACTGTAATTATTTACATTTCTGCATTATCACACATAATTATTTATTTTAAATAAAGGGCAGAGAATGGTAAAAAAAGCAAGGCATGAACAAGCAGTTTTCATTTGTTAACAAAAGAAAAAAATTAACTAATCACGATTGATAACCAAAAGTTAGATTTTTCACTGTGATTGGTAATCTTTGACAGCATTAGTTAATAGAAATATAGAAATGCAGTGGATCATTGTTTGTGTCATGATTCCTGTCTTGTGTTCCACTTGTAATGTGTATACTTTTGCCATTTCCTGTCTTGTGCTGAGTCTTGTAGTCCTATGTGTCATGTTGATTAGTCTCCCCAGGTTTGTGTTGTTTCCTCATTTTCTAGTTAACCTTGTTTGGCCCTGTGTATTTATAGCCCTAGTGTTTCACTTGTAACTTTGTCAGTTGTTGTACATGTTGTGGTTGTTTTTGTTCCTTTGTTCTGTTTTATTCTGTTATTATTTCATTAAAATTCCTGCATTTAGATCCTCACCTTCGCCTCCGTTCCTAACAGAACAACTGACCAACATGGATCTAGCAGGTACTATCCGGAGTCCACTGAGCAAACTTTGCTCTATTTATCAGGATTTTAATGAAATGATATCAGAATAAAACAGAACAAAGGAACAAAACCACGAGGAACGAAAGCAACCATAACATATACAACAACTGACAAAGTAACAAGTGAAACAAAAGGGCTATAAATACACAGGGGCAAACAAGTTTAACTAGGAAATGAGGAAACAAGACACACCTGGGGAGACTAATCAACATGAAAAACTACATAGGACTACAAGACTCAGCACAAGACAGGAAATGACAAAAGTATACACAAAACAAGGAACACAAGACAGGAATCATGACAGTTTGTTCATGTTGCACAGTGCATACTAAAGTTAACAAGTATTAATTTTAAAGAGGAGAGTATTGATCAAATATAATTTCAGATTTAAATAAGATAACGTTACATGCAATAATGCACAAGTATAAATGTAACGTAGTAATTCTTGTTGGAATTTTATTATTATTATTATTATTATTATGATTATTATTAATATGATAAGTTAAATGATTGTGCACACAAATTAGGGTTTGGGCCTAATGTTAAGGTATTTTGACAGAACATTAAGTTAACAACACCGACGTCAGACAGCGTCGCCTGAATTCACAATGATATTAACACGTGTACGTACTGTTGATTTATACCAATAACATCGGAATATAACGTTAACGTTAAAAAGGCAAACCAGAGGACCCCTGTATAGTAACATTATTGTTAAACTGAGGAAAAAAATAGCTAATTTGACCCCTTCCTCAATTAAACGAATAACTAAACACTTAATAACATGAAATATTGACACATAATGCTGCAAATTTCACTTTTATGACTTTAAAGTCTCAAAACATCACTTACCTGAACGTACACAGTCGTGAGGAAAGCAGAAATGCCGCCCGCTGCATTTGCCCGTGCCCGCGTCTCAGTCAACTTCGCGCCGTACAGAGCCGTCGGCGCCGTGTGGTCTCTCCACCAATAGGAGGGAAGATGCATAGCAACCTGAGGTGTGGAACCGCGCATGTCTGCCGCACTTGATTCCAGGATTCCTGTGTTTTTCAGCGTATATGCCAAATGTTTACCACACGTCTGTGTTTTCACTGTGTGCCATAGCTCAACCACATATGGTTCTCATGTGTTCGTTGTTATCTGGGCCATATACCTCAAAATGAGTTGTGAACCAAAAGTGCATTTCCCGCAGATTTTAAAGTTATGGCAGAACAAATATGGCCACAATTTGGCCCATATCTGTTCAGCCAAGCCACATCTAGGCCATATGTGCCAGATAATACCCACATGTGGCCCAAACGTATCTGCTATCTGGGAAATGTACAGAGAAACACAGACCAAAGGATCAAGGGTCGTGTGGCGCTTTCAAAGTTACATATACTTGGCCAAAACGGCTAAACTCAACAGTCTACAGTCATATTAGTATTACATATCAGACTAATCAGTGAAGGAGACTGGAGTAGACATTGTCTTGCTCAACTGTGTGATTTTTCATGTCTATGCACCATTTATTCAAGATTCTCAACTGTCGTGTCCAGTGTCTTCCAGCAATGGATGGGGTTATGTCTGCAAAGAGCAACTTGGGAGCCATGGCAGACATTTGCTGCATACCTGATTAAAAGATTCTACGCTCCAGAGTCAACAGATCAATTATCACTTAGATTCCTCTTTCTCATCCTGATCATGGCTCGCTGTTCTTTCTTGTATACAATTATGAAATTGTAATTTAATATTCTTTCCATTCATAGTTTCACAGGCATTTAAATTCATGCAAGTATTTGATCCTAATTTTCAAGTCTGTTCCCCGTAACTTCTCTTTGTTTGCTAAGGTATTAAAAAAAAAATTGTCCCCTTTCTTTTGCAGGATATGTATGGGTATGCTGGGTTTGCTCAGAATGCCTCAAAGATAATTGTGTAGTAATGGTCATTTCGAGGGTGAGTAAGCATATTGTTTTGTCTCCACATTTGGATGGGGTAGGACTGCTGCTGCTTCCGGCACAGGGATTGGAGTTTCAACAGCTCGTTTGCAGCTTCAAATACCCATCACTGAGATTTTTAACTTTTCACTTGTTCAACTGGAATCGCATAAGATGGAAGTTCAATAAGCGTCAACATCGTCAACTTTCCAGATGGTCGTTGATGGATTACGTAGCTCATGTGTAGTTATCTCTAGTCACTGGTTATTCTGTCTCGACATTCTATATATCATGTCCCGCTGGCAGGATCAATTAAATTCATGCCGTGATGCACTAACCCAGGAGGAATGTCACTAGCTCCTCCCAGCGCTGTCATCATATTCTTTAAAAGCAAATCTCTAATGAATTCTTCCACTGTTGATCTTTGAGTGTTTAACCTTGCTGATGTTGATTATGCTTAAACCAGCAGCATTACACTCCAAGTCAGAAAGCAAAATCCACTCATCCCCTTTTGATTACCTCTGTCTGCTCTCTGCAGTGGTCTCCTTCTTATTGTTATCAGATTATAGCTGTCCGTTACAGCGTTCATGGCTCATGCATCCAGGGGATTCATTCCAGGTGCTAAATACTCCCGATTTTCCCATGGTCTTTTCTAATTTCGTTCCTTCCCTAATTCCTTCCTCAAAGAATGACTATAAAAGCTTTGTATCACATTATCAATTTATAAATTAGGATTAAATTCTGTCCCCTCTATGATAAAATTTCTATTTATCATAACTAACGGAGCGCTACTCTTTAACCTGGTTCAGGATTCGTCAGTTCTGTCCTCTATAGCTGCAGGCTATCTCCCTCCCAGTATACTGGTCATTCCTTCAGGATCTGGGCAGCCACTACAGCAGCTGATCGTGGCTTTCCACTTCAGCTACTAAGATCCTGGGCAGATGGTCTTCCTCTACATTAGAGTTATATAAGACTCGATCTAAAAGATCATTCTTGAAGCTCAGCAAGCTCTGCAGTAACGATTCAGGTAAATTCCTATGCAATTACTGGTGGTGGTGTATGCTTTATCTATCTGGCGATTAGTCTCCGCTTGAATAATTCGCCTCGCGCCATCGCTGGCTATATGGTCCTTAAGGGGCCGGCTTTGCGCAGCCTCAGTGGCTTTTCTTAGGCACGTTTAGTTTACGCGCAGCTCTAGCAGCCTAGCGGCTCAGCAAACCTTGTCCGTGCGTGGATTAACATGACCTCGTCTCTGTGTGGCTCTGCATGGCCTTGTTTATATGTGGCTCAGCGTGGCCTCGTTTTCATGTGGCTCAGCGTGGCCTCGTTTCTGTGGGGCTCAGCGCAGCCTTGTCTCAGTGTGGCTCAGCGTGGCCTTGTTTTTATGTGCTCAGCGCGGCCTCGTCTCAGTGGGGCTCAGCGTGGCCTCGTCTCCATGTGGCTCAGCGTGGCCTCGTCTCTGTGGGGCTCAGCGCGGCCTTGTCCATGTGGCTCAGCATGGCTTCGTTCTATGTGGCTCAGCGTGGCCTTGTCCATGTGGCTCAGCATGGCTTCGTTCTATGTGGCTCAGCGTGGCCTCGTCTCTGTGGGGCTCAGCGCGGCCTTGTCCATGTGGCTCAGCATGGCTTCGTTCTATGTGGCTCAGCGTGGCCTCGTCTCAGTGTGGCTCAGCATGGCTTCGTTCTATGTGGCTCAGCGTGGCCTCGTCTCTGTGGGGCTCAGCGCGGCCTTGTCCATGTGGCTCAGCATGGCTTCGTTCTATGTGGCTCAGCGTGGCCTTGTCCATGTGGCTCAGCATGGCTTCGTTCTATGTGGCTCAGCGCGGCCTCGTCTCTGTGGGGCTCAGCGCGGCCTCGTCTCTGTGGGGCTCAGCGGGCCTCGTCTCTGTGGGGCTCAGCGGGCCTCGTCTCTGTGGGGCTCAGCGCGGCCTCGTCTCTGTGGGGCTCAGCGCGGCCTCGTCTCTGTGGGGCTCAGCGCGGCCTCGTCTCTGTGGGGCTCAGCGCGGCCTCGTCTCTGTGGGGCTCAGCGTGGCCTCGTCTCTGTGGGGCTCAGCGTGGCCTCGTCTCTGTGGGGCTCAGCGGGCCTCGTCTCTGTGGGGCTCAGCGCGGCCTCGTCTCTGTGGGGCTCAGCGCGGCCTCGTCTCTGTGGGGCTCAGCGCGGCCTCGTCTCTGTGGGGCTCAGCGCGGCCTCGTCTCTGGGGCTCAGCACGGCCTCGTCTCTGTGGGGCTCAGTGCGACATTGTCTATGCGGCGCAGCGTGGCCTCGTTTCTATGCGGCAGCAGCGTGGCCTCGTTCTATGCGGCGCAGAGTCGCCTGGTCTATGCGGCTCTGCGTGGCCTTGTCTATGCGGCTCAGCGCTGGCGTCATTTTTATGCGGCTCAGCGTGGCGTCGTTTTTATGCGGCTCAGCGTGGCGTCGTTCTTATGCGGCTCAGCGTGGCGTCGTTTTATGCGGCTCAGCGTGGCGTCGTTTTTATGCGGCTCAGCGTGTCCTCGTGCTCTATGCGGCTCAGCGTGGCCCTCTCTATGTGGCTCAGCGTGGCCCTCTCTATGTGGCTCAGCGTGGCCTCGTCTATGTGGCTCAGCGTGGCCTCGTCTATGTGGCTCAGCGTGGCCTCGTCTATGCGGCTCAGTGTGGCCTCGTCTATGCGGCTCAGCGTGGCCTCGTCTGATGCGGCTCAGCGTGGCGTCGTTTCTATGCGGCTCAGCGTGGCGTCGTTTTATGCGGCTCAGCGTGGCGTCGTTTTTATGCGGCTCAGCGTGGCCCTCTCTATGTGGCTCAGCGTGGCCCTCTCTATGTGGCTCAGCGTGGCCTCGTCTATGTGGCTCAGCGTGGCCTCGTCTATGTGGCTCAGCGTGGCCTCATCTATGCGGCTCAGCGTGGCCTCGTCTATGCGGCTCAGCGTGGCCTCGTCTATGCGGCTCAGCGTGGCCTCGTCCATGCGGCTCAGCGTGGCCTCGTCTATGCGGCTCAGCGTGGCCTCGCTCTATGCGGCTCAGCGTGGCCTCGTCTATGTGGCTCTGCGTGGCCTTGTCTATGCGGCTCAGCGTGGCCTTTTCTATGTGGCTCTGCGTGGCCTTGTCTATGCGGCTCAGCGTGGCCTTGTCTATGTGGCTCTGCGTGGCCTTGTCTATGCGGCTCAGCGTGGCCTTGTCTATGTGGCTCTGCGTGGCCTTGTCTATGTGGCTCTGCGTGGCCTTGTCTATGTGGCTCTGCGTGGCCTTGTCTATGCGGCTCAGCGTGGCCTTGTCTATGTGGCTCTGCGTGGCCTCGTCTGTGGCTCTGCGTGGCCTAAAATCTATAAATCAATTATAAATTAAGCGTGAGCAAATGCGTTGATGTCTCATGTAATTCAGCAGCAGAAAAGTATCTTTCATATTAAGTTAAGCATGCTCCACTTTAGATTGTAGAGTTCCGTTCCCACTACAATATCGATGGTACTCTACTATATATGAAAATTGATATACCCATATTTACCAGCTGTTTGCTAACTATTTTCTTCTTCTATTTTAGGAACCACATAACATACTGCTGGTAGGTATATTTTTCTTTCATGTTCTTTGGGGGTGGGCTTCGTCCAGTGGAATCATTCTTCCACTCATTTTTGGGGGTCGGCTGCGCCCCTGCCTTCATCTTCAGGCAGGATATGCAGAATCCGTACCCTGAGGATCGCGAGTTACGGACGGGGCCTACGCCAAAGACTTATTGCATAAATGGCTTGCTGGGCTGTTAATAAAATGCTTTATTGTACAGTTCATTATCTCCCGAGTCTTTCTGGTAGAAATGAAAGCGTAGCGTAAGTTCTGCCGGGAAGACTCAATTGTCACGTCATTATTACCTTCTCATCTATCCAATCGCGTTCTAATACGTGATGTATAAAAGACCCTTACTTGCACTTGTCTGAGTTTGCAGATGCTGACGCTTCACTTACCACCACCCTCCCCACCTCCACTAAGACGATCTTTGCTCCATCCTTCCCACCACCACCACCAGGTCGGTCCCTTCCAAAACTCCAAGGGGGTCGGCTGCACCCCTGCCTTCATCTTCAGGCAGGATTATGCAGAATCTAATCTAATATCCAACTAATTTGTATTTTGTAATTTAGTTGCCTAATTGAAAAAATTGTGTCTCTATTTAATCTTTTCACCTCAAAATAAAAACTTAGATTTTTACTTACAAATCTAAAATCATTCAAGTGTCCATAAATCTCTACCTTATTTACATTTCAACAACTACATTTTTAAATGCATTACTGTATTTCAACCAAGTGTAGACAGTTGAATGTTTCTCTATGGGCTCATTAATTGTGTTTACTGTTTTCAGTTCAGAGTATATCAGAGTAGCTTATTCGAAGTGTCCTGCGTCAGCACACACACTCCCTCCAGCACACACACTCCCTCCGGTGAACATGGCCCTGGGCCTCTGATAACACACCAAACATGCGGACCTTCCAGCAGCTGACAGATAACCAGCAGCTCTATTACACCAAACACTACAATTCAATAATGAGCATCATTAAAAACATGACAAAAGAGGAAAAAATCCCTAAACAATGGCAGAAGTGTGATTTAAAGTCTCATTGTTGTATTGCTTTAATGCTTTCTGCGTCCAATAATTCACGACATGTTGCTGTCCCAGAAAGTCATGTTTAATATTTTTGAAATCCCAAAAATGCATTCTTCTGCGTCAACACCAATGTTTATACACAAACGTGTATTTTACTAAACTTCTATGTGTTTGAGGTGAAAGCATTAAGCATTGAGAGTATGAGCACGTGATAATCAAAAGCATTTGAGGGTACATTGTAAACTTGTAATCAATGCCAGGACATTTTAAGCGATTTACCCACAATTTATTCATAAGTAGTTTCTCATCAGTAAAGTTTTAAAAACATCAGAATTCTCCAGAAATGACGAGAGTAATGTGCACAGAACACACATGAGTGATGCAGCTGTAACCTTCCACTTATATACAGCTTCTCACAAACACATCTGAGATGAATAGGCATTCCCAAAGACTGCTACAGTTATGGCATTTAGGACACTGGGGAGAAGTTTTTTTGGGGGTCATATAAAACTCTGTGTACACTGTTAATTTGCATTTCTTTGAATCTGGTGCAAACTGAAGTATTTAGTTATACTAAAGTAAAGAAATATTGTCAAGAACTGTTAACACTCTAACCTCTTCTAGTCCATTTGCTTAACTGCAAGTTTACATACACAGACAGCTATTGAGAAGACTGCAATATTCTGGTGTATGCTGCACTCTTGTGGTGTAAAAATGTAAATATGACTGCACTGTTCATTCAACATAATCTCTTTTGCTTTAGCTAGAAATCAAAGAAAATTGGTTTAGATTCAGTTTCCAAAGCAGACCCAGTGATCCAGGAATTATAATACAGTAAGTCAAGCCAACTTTATTTATATTACACTTTATACAATACAGATTATTTCAAAACACAAAGATGGGTAAAATTGGCATGAAATAAATTAATGAAATGAATGTAATTGAAGAGATGGCACCAAAATTCTTGACTGTGTTTAGCTAGCATGGCGAACTATGCTTTTTCTATTACATCAGAGCAATGAAGCTCGGTGGGAGAGAAGTCCTCCTGAAGAGAAGCCTTGGCTTTCCCCAAACTATATTGCTGAGATGAGTAAAAATAGACTGACATGTTGAAATAAAATGTCTTTGTATAAGCAACATATTAAACTGCAATTAATAAAATATGAATGTTTAGACAAAATTTCTAAGACTAGTTAGATTATAAATTTATTTACAGTAAAATAGACTAATGTCTCATCAAATAAGCTTTTGTTCGCCAATTTCTGTTTATATGTTACAAAGTATGGGATGTTTTGTCAAAAATAAAGTATATTGAATTATCAACTAAGATGTTATTATAGTGCTTTTAACGAATCCTTCAGTTTTAAATACGATTTTAAGATGTTTCCAGCTCTAACTTTGAACATGTGTTTAGTATGTAAGAGTAAGTTTTAGTTTTTTCAATAACCATGCATGAACAATATTCTTTCAAAAATACAAACATGTACATACATGTTGCTCACATATTATGGTAGCCCTGTTTGTGCTAAATATAGTGTAATTTCACCTGTGCCATTAATATGTTTATAAAAAAACAGAAAAAAGCACAAATGTCAGGATATATATAACGGATATATCGCCACAGCCCACCTGGCACTTGGACTCTGATGGGGGAAACCGGGACAATAAAACCCCAAATCGACATCTGCACCTGCAAAGATTTGTTTTCTGATATTGTTTGTCACTGGAGGAGGTTCTGAGGCGACAACGTTCAGACGAAGCTGGTTGAGGTGTTGCTGAGAACACTCGTGTTTTATTCACTTGCACAATCGGGCCAGCACTGCATCAGTAACTAACGTTTATCATTTTCTCATCTTTTTAAGATTTACCAGTTTAAACATTCATTTTAAACTATCCCATGCTCGTGCACTCTCAGAGATGTTTTTCACTGCGTGCACACAAAAGTAAAGCCTAAATTCGCCTCAACCACCTAGCCAGTGCAAGAAGTTCTTTTTCGTGAATTATATCGCTTTAACAGTTAAAAACACGCAAAATTATGTCAGAACTGTGGTCTTGGTGAGTAACCTGGTAAAGACAGTCGCTTATGTTTTAAATAAGCATAAAACGCATGTAACAGACAGTATAATGAAACAGTAATGGATTCGCACATTAGTTCTTAAAGTCAACGCAGCCATATGGCTGTCATTAATTTTGTTGTCAAAACAACATAATATAGCATGAATTGTAAGGAATCAGAATTAATAGCCAATGTATTTAATTCAGTCTGGACTAAAAGACTATCAAGGATTATTTTACATTGGATTACTCTATTCAGTTTCTGTAGAATTTCTGACCTATACCCAAAAAACGTTTCTTTTTGTCTCTTTATTTGTGTGTTTATTCTATTGTATTCATTTGTGCTACTTTTTTTTAAATTTAATTCAAAGATTGAAATCAAGCTTCCATGTGTTGCATAAATTCTTAACAAAAAATTACAGTGCAAATAGTTCAGTCTCTTTGTATAAAAGGGAAGTGAAAATATAAATCAATAATAGAGAACTGTACCATGATAAAATATGTCTGTAGCATTTACCACTCTCTTCTTTAATTTACATCAGAAGGTGTGTGTGACACATGTACAGTATAGGCCTAAATAATTTTGAAAATTGAATAGAAACAAAAATGTATAAATGTAAGCATGTAGCCTGTTCAGTTCGCATGAAAAGAACGAGACCTAAAAGAGAAAAGCTAGAATCAGTGAACGTACAGAACATACTTACAAAATTAGCAGGGTTTGGGATTAATTAAAATCATGTCATTTGAAGAACACGCCGTACCTTTAAAATATTTTTAGTTTTATTATAAAACTAATACAATTTTATTACATCTGAATCGGTCGATGTTTTCTTAAGTTCTTATTATGCTAGCTTGAAAAAGCCAGATATATAATTTAAACATTATTATTATGTGAAATTGACTCCGCCTAGAACTTTTAATGCTTCACAAAATCTCTGCTCAGAACTTCAGACTGGTCTGGCTCGCTTAAATCTTTTCTAACTGGTCAGACTTATTATCACAAATAAACACTCTGATTTTGACCAATATCCAAGAGTGTGTGCGGAGTTTGGAGCACGCGCTGGATGGCAGATAGGCGCGGGCGCGCCATGAACACTTTTATTTTCCCATCAACAGTGGAATCAACTTATCAACAATACTCTATCATTTCTGGTACAGAAAATAATAATACATTATTCGCAACTACTTTTATTTGCGTAATGTCACAATAACAAGAAAACGTTGTGCTTTTGTAAAATAATAAAACAATCATGCGTGCTTTCATGATCATGGACTGGAGCGCGAGAACTGAAACAATAGCCTTTATAGACTAAAGCTTTAAATGTCCACTTTAAAAAGAACAAATTCGAATCGTAAACGTATAAAAGGTGCAGTTCTCTCTAAAGGTGTATCCGGAGTCAGAGATTATGTTTTTCCCTCGTTATTTTTTCAGACGCATTTATAATAGCCTAACTCACATAGGCTACAGCACTGCGGGAAAAATATTAGAAATATCCAGGTTCTAATTTATATTTAGAAAATTAGTAAAATCAATTTTCCCATATTAATTTGTGAATATTTTAAATGTTTTAAAGGGACAAAAAGTCATAGCCTAAACAAATATCTGAAAATTCGTTAAGATGTAAAGCGCAGGACTTCCGGTTATGACGTGCAGCTGAATAGTCGCACGGTAGCAAAGCTCGCAACTAAATACTCACAGAAATTACTAGAAAGACCACCATATCTCGTATAATTTTTTTTTGGAAATCGCTTATAAGTTCGGCGGGACGAAATGCCACCAAAAGCCATCAAATCTGGGCACCACTCGAAGCCATCTGCTCAGCTGGACGAGGAAAACGTGGAGCTAGCAAGCAAAAAGCTAACTGAGGCACAGGTGGTACTTAATACGACTACAAACGATGACATCCTCAGTGCAATCCAATCTCTGAAAGCTGACTTTACGAAACAATCCTCCGGAACATGCTCGATACTATAAATGGCATAAAATCAGACGTACTGTCACAGACCCAAAGAATAGGCGAGGCAGAAGAGAGAATTCACAGATCCGAAGAGGACGTCTCAACCCTTCAACGCAGAGTGTAAAAAACTTGAAGAAACGTCAGAATTTCTAAGAAACAAAGTGCAGGATCTGGAGGACCGCGGAAGACGTTCAAAACCTGAGATTGAGTCGGCCTGCCCGAAAAACAGAGGGGCCTGAATATGTCCGCTTTCATCGAAAACCTGCTACCCAGGCTTCTGAACGACACGTTCAGCTCGCGCCGGTTATCGAAGCGAGCTCACCGTGTAGGACAGATCAACCCAAATCCTTCGGCGACTTCAAGAGCGATAGTAATGAAGTTCCTTAACTATCAGGATAAGGAGAAAGCCTTGAGAGCAGCTAGACAAATTAAGGACTTACAATATGAAGGACATCAGATCAGCCTGTTCCTGGATCTGTCAGCCGAGACGCGGCAGTGACAACGCCAGTTTGATGGAGTAAAAGCCCAACTCTAGAGACATGGAAATCCGGTATGGTATGATCTACCCAGCACACCTGATAGTTACGCATCTCCGATCAGCGCCACATCTTCAAATTCGGTCTCGGAGGTTGAGGACTTCATTCGTTCAGTGCGTACCTCAACTTAATCGACATAGGCAAGTAGAGACTTGTTAACAGGACTTAATTCCCGTGTTTATTAAACAAAGGGTAAAGTTCTGAGTGGTTTAATTCATTCGACAATATGTTCATATTTGATTAGAACTGGGATAATGTTACCTCAGTTAATTACTACCTGTTTAAGTGTAGTTTAATTTCATTTCTTTAAATGAGCTACGTGAGTAGCCTACATAACTCTACGAATAATTTGACAAAAGTCACATTTAAGTTGTGCCCATGTTATATGAGGGAGGAATTATGGAGTGATTTCATTTTTGTTAGTGGTCCAGTTTTGTTATTTATCCAGTTTATTAGTTCGCGAGCCCAGAGGGGTGAACAACGATAATGAGCCTGCAAAAGGTTGCTCCATGTTATATGGATCAATCGTGTTCCATAACCAAAGTTGGTGACTGGGGATATTTCCATGCTTTCCGTTTGGGGAATGTATGGGGGCGGGGGTTGTAGTAGTGGATTCAATATTTTATTTTATTTTTTATCTTATTTTATTTTTCTTTTTGTCTATGGTTTGTTTGGACACAGCTATGTCTACATGGTAACACGAGATAGTGAACAAGATTAGTAAGTCAGAGATAAGTGTCTGTAGCCGGAATACAAGAGGGCTAAATAACTTAGTAAAACTTAAACAAGTATTAGGTCGACTGAAACAGATGCGATCAAATATAGTTTTCTTACAGGAAACACATTTAATGAAAGACGATATCAGTAGGGTCACAAAGAGATGGCCAGGTCAGGTTTTCAATGCCTCTTTTACCTCTCAAGTTAGAGGAGTCATGATCCTCATACACAAATCTGTTCCATTTCAGTTAAGACAGCAACATATAGATCCTTTAGGGAGGTACATAGTTCTTAACGGTACGATTTTGTCAACACAAAATAATCTAGTATGTATATACGCTCCTAATTGATATGACCCTTCCTTTTATCAGAACTTCTTTCTCACAATATCATCATATTCTGGAAACTATGTAATTGGAGGAGATTTTAATTGTGTGTTAAACCCAATTTATGATCGCTCTTCAGGAATACATAATACGCATCAACAATCAAAAAAAGATTATCATTAAGTATATAACTGATCTGAATTTAGTATAACTGATTACTGAATTTAGTAAAAAAGAATATTCATGCTTTTCAAACACATACAAAACATACTCGAGAATAGATTATTTTTTATTTCCAACAGCTTAGTTTCAAAAGTAGGAAGTTGCTGGTACGACAGTATATTATTATCTGACCATGCCCCGGTTTACACTCCAAATTGACAATCTTGTATCTTCCCCTCCCAGATTTCGATTTCAAGCAAGCTGGCTCCTTGACCCTGACTTTATTAAATTCCTGGAGGACAAAATAGACCTATACTTTCTAGTTAACACAAATCAGACTAGTGCTTCAATCAAATGGGAGGCCTTTAAAGCCTTTATCAGGGGGAGATATTAAGTTATACGAAGATATAGATCAAAAGAGTATAAGACAAAATTAGTAAATTTGGAAAAACAAATTAAGCTATCAGAGGAACACCTTTTTAGTGTAGCACTCCTGTAAGGGAGCAGGTTTATCAGTAACCAGTCAGACGAGATGCTTCATTAACAGAGTTTTTACTGAGAATGAAGCGTCTCGCGAGAACTCCCCAACTATTAGTACCCGCGCACACACACGACCAATCAGATGCACTCATCCCAAACATGTCATCATTACATTTTTAATATCAAACAAAATCACTAAGACTATTAATTAATGCAGAACATAAACATTTCAACGTCCTTAACGACATTAATATTTAATAATTATTTAAGTCATTACTGGATTAAACCTCAGGTGAACACATACAGTCAATCTTCATTTTACTCAGCATTTACTCAGCATATTACACTCTCCCCCAGTTTTTAGGATGTCGTCCCGACATGTAAACACTTATGAGACAATAAACACATTCAACAATTCCTTTATATTTCCATAGATACTTATTATGCAGTACTAATTAGTAGTGTTACTAAGCAAATATCTGGTTTTCTGAATACATTGTCATTTTTTTCATATTCTCTCTTTTTTTCAGTCCATATCAATGGGATGGAAAATGGCATATATAGACAAGAGTCTCGGAGCCACAACAGTCCATTTGAAGTGTAGGGCGGCTTAACGTGGCTGTGTTCAGAGCCCTAAAACAGTCCATGTTATTTGCTCTCACACAAAAAAATGTCAAAGAGATCTTCAAGGGAGAAAAAGATTCATAAAGTGTCAAAAAGAAAGTCTCAAAGTGATCCCAAGTGTCCACATTTTCAAAACTGCACAACAGTCCATTTTAGTCCATTTTTGCAATAGTTTCTCACTATGGGCAATAACAGTCTCTAGGTAATGTTCTGTATAGTGGCATTTTATGCCTTAGACACAGGGGCCAGTTATGGGGTGAGATTCATGTGATAGTGCAATTTAAAGTTAATAGCACACATATGAAGGCTGGGGGTAACAAAGGGGTGTTGATGACCAGGGTGTCACAGCTGTCCTCCCACTAGAGGCAAAGTGTGGGTAGTGGTTGTTGCCCACTATCTGCACGTTGTAGCATGATGGGGACCCAAGATTGTCATAGGTAAACTTTTTAGGCGGTCGTCGTTTCCTCCTGGTGAACTGGTACCCGTTTTCCCCTCGGAGGTCCTGTCTCTGAACCCAGGCACTGCAGCTGCTTCCCTATCAGGTGAGTCTTGTAGCATTAGGTCAGCAGTTGGTTCATTTTCATTCAGTCCTTTTCTCATTTCAGGTACAGACTCTGGGAGATCCATCTCTGACTCAGCTGGAGGTGACTGTGGCCTTGGTTCCACCACTGGAGAGTTAGATCGAGGCTCAGGAGGTACTAACTGTGGTGATAACGTATTTCTTTTTCTAGGCAATCACTGCTTTCCTGTGGTCTCGTCTGGAAGGGCTCCACTTGAAAGTAGTATTCATCCTCTTCGCTTTCATTATCGTCCTCTGACTCACATTCTCTTTCCCGGGCGGGCTTCAGCTGAGTTCTGCTGTTTCTTGGTTGCTGTCCTTGTTTTGGTTTAGTACTTGGGGCTGGTGTGATTTGTAGAGGTAGATGGTCACATGGAAGGAGAAGATTGCGATGCAAAACTCGTGATCTGCCTTTACTCTGTTCAGGTTTGACTTCGTAGACTGGAGCACCATCTGCCACCTGGCGTGTAACGACATGAACCTCATCCTCCCAGAAATTTCTCAGTTTCCCAGTCCCACCTCTTGGAGTCAGGTTTTTTACGAGGACCCTGCTTCCTGGGAACAGGTCAGTACACCTCACTCGTTGGTCATAATTCCTTTTGTTTCTTTCTGCACACTTGTTTGCCTGTTCTCTCGCAATCTCACAAGCTTCCTGCATTCCTTTTGTCCATCTTTCCATGTACTCACTGTAACTTTGGCAGTTATTGTCGGATTCAAGTCCGAAGAGAGCATCGATGGGCAACTTTGGTGAGCGTCCGAACAGCAATTGGAAAGGTGAGAAACCAGTCACGTCACATCTAGTACAGTTATAGGCAAAGATCAATTTGTTCAGTGCATCTTTCCAATTAGCTTTTTGTCTTTCAGTCAGGGTTTTCAGCATCTGCAATAATGTCCGGTTAAATCGTTCCACCTGCCCATTCCCTTGGGGGTGGTAGGGGGTGGTCCTTGAGCTGGCAACGCCGCTGTACTTTCGGAGTTGGGTGAGTAGCTGATTTTCAAATTCTCTCCCTTGATCGTGGTGAATTCTAGATGGAAACCCAAACTTCAGGGCGAAATCATTAAATAGCCGGTCAGCTACAGTTTTTGCTGATTTTGAGGTGGTGGCATATACCTGGGCAAATCGAGTGAAGTGGTCGACAATTACCAAAATGTACTCATAGCCCCCTTTGCATTTGTCCAGATGGAGAAAATCAATGGACACCAATTCAAATGGGTGGGTCGTTTTGATGTTTTTAAGAGGCGCTCTTGTCTCACGACAGGGTTTTTTCTGTTTGATACAGCAGCAGGTTCTCAGAACATAATTTTCAATGTCTTTCTGCATGTAGGGCCAGAAAAAACGATCCCTAATGAGGCTTGTGGTGCGATCAAGTCCTTGATGACCCATCTCATCATGCATCTCTCTCAGGACAGTTCCTTTGAATTGTGTTGGTAGCACCAGCTGTTTTCTTTGTGACGTCTGGCGGAACAGGATGCCATGTTCATCTAACTTCAGCTTTTCCCACTCTCTCAGAAGAACTTTGGCTGGCGAGTTGACTGAACGCCACTGCTGAGGGGGTCTAGATCCTGCTTGTAAGTGTTCACTTATTACTCTGATGTCCTTGTCATCCTGTTGTGCTTGTCTGATTTCCTCTCTTGACAGCGGCTTGAGGTGTCCTTCATTTTTCTCCACACTTGCCAGTACACTCTGACAGACTACTGCAAAATTCACATCTGGATTCCCTTGAGACTCCACAGCTTGGATCACGGCTCCCACACAGTCAAATGAAAACTGCTCAGTACATTCTCTCATCGTCATTTCCAGATCCGCTGGCATCCTGGAGAGTGAGTCAGCATCTATGTTTTCTTTACCCGGACGGTAGCGGATGGTGAAGTGAAAATCTGCGAGCTCTGACACCCACCTACACCCGGTCGCATTCAACTTTGCAGTGGTCAGGACATAGGTCAATGGATTATTATCACTGAAAACTGTAAAGGTTGGTGCGTAGTACAGGTAGTCTCTGAACTTTTCAGTGATGGCCCACTTCAGAGCTAAGAATTCCAACTTCCCACTGTGCAGATGGTAATTTTTCTCAGCTGCCGTCAAAGTCCTAGAACCATAGGCAATTACTCTCAGCTTGCCATTCTGCTGCTGGTATAAAACAGCTCCCACCCCTTGGTTGGACGCATCCGTATGCAGGGTGAACGGTTGAGAGAAGTTAGGGAATCCAAGGATTGGAGGTTGAGTCAAGCAGTTAATCAACTTTTCTAGTATCTCCTGATGTTTTTCTGTCCACTCAATTAATTTACTTGACGGCACCACATGATTTCGTTTGTTATTTCTTACTTTGTGTCTCTCCTTTCTCTGTGGTCCAGTACCTTCCTTGTCACTTTTTAGCAGGTCATAGAGGGGACTGGCAATTCGGGAAAAGTCTTTAATGTATTGCCGATAATAGCTGAGCAAGCCCAACATCTTGCGTAGTTCCCCCACCGTGCTTGGTGTCTGTTCCTTCAGTGCCGTTACAGCGACGGTGTCTGCGGGATCAATACGACTGCCTTCAGCTGACACAATTCTCCCCAGATATCTTACCTCTTTCTTAAAGAGCTCACATTTTCTTGGTTTTAACTTGACTCCACGGGACTGTAATCTCTGCAGTACTTTCTTCACCGCTTCCACTTGTTCATCGAAGGACTCAGTTAAGACTAGGATGTCGTCTAAGTACGGTATGCAAATTTTGTCTCTTAACCCTTCCAGGCTCTCTTCCATAAACCTTTGGAATGCTGCAGGCGCATTCATAAGGCCGAAAGGAATACGAATCCATTCGTATAGTCCCCACGGGGTTGCGAACGCAGTCAGGTACTGGCTCTCTGGGGACATGAAGCCTTGGTGGTAGGCCTTCCCTTGATCTAGCAGTGAGAACCATGCATTACCTCCCAGCCCGTCCAGGATATCTTGCACCCTGGGTATTGGCTGGCGATCAGGGATTGTTTTGCTGTTCAGGTCCCTGTAATCGATACATAGCCTGAGGCTGCCATCCTTCTTACGGACGCAGACAATCGGGGACGAGTAAGGGGAATGAGACTTGGCCACCCACCCTTGAGCAATCAGGTCATGTAAGTAGTCCTTCATCTCTTGATATAACGGTTTGGGGACTGATGTGTACGTGCGGGCAACAGGGGTGTTATCATTTAGTAAGATGCTCAAATGCAAACCTGGGACACAGCCAATATCGTCATCTGACCTCGAAAAGGCGTGACACTCTTCACGTAACATCCTCTTGACTTCTTGTTGTTGGGGCGGAGTTAGATGGCTCACATCCACTGGAGGGTCCCATCGATTTGTATTGGGAGACGCCTCAGTGGTCTCTGGTAGGACCTGTGTAACAGATGCTGTGGCTTCACACTGTGCATTTGATATTGGTAAAACAGATTTAACTGGCTGCAGAATTCCTAGCTCTGTTCTACCACCGAGCATGATGTCGTGATCTGTTCCATTCTGCACATTGATAGTAATTGTTGGGCGGGCCCCTTTTTCCAGATGGAAGAGAGTATCGAAGAGTTCAAGGCCATCTGGATACATCGGGTTAACATGTGGCTCAAACAGTAGCACCGTATCTTGTTTCACGTGAGGCATTTTTACCAGACACTGAATTTGCATAATGGTGTGCTTCTCTATGTTCACAGGTTCCTTCCTGGTTCTTACTACGTACTCGCTGAGCCTCTCAGCAGTCACCAAATTGATGAAGGTATGTACACTTTTCTTCTTTATGCTAGGGAAAGCACTTCTGACAGTTTTGTACAAACAAGCATTACTCACATCAAGGGATCCACTTCCGCTTTGTCTCATTATTTGTTCCATCACGTTATACTCGACGATGGGTCTGGGCAATTCTTGGCCCTTCAAAACAAGCACAGGAATGTTTAACTCTTTCTCATTGGTTACAGGGGATGCCAGTTTGAAAGTCAACTCCACCCATCCACTGTATGGCATGTTCGTTCCATTTGCTGCCACCAGGCGCAGACTGTCTGGTGCTTCGGTCGCCTCTGAAATATTTCTCAATGTCACTTCAGGTGCATATTTGGCTTTCCACTTCTCGTCTATGATGCATACTTGGGAGCCTGTATCCCATAATGCTTCAGTCTTTTTTTCCTGTAGATAACAAGTAACAAGGCACTGTTTCCCCACTAAGGACGTGATGGCAGAATGCTGGTTAACTTGACAAGGGGCAGTTAAAATACTATTAAGCGTACTATCAAGTGACTGGGACTCAAACTGTCTCTGATGGCCAGTGCTACATTGCTCATGTTTTGGGGACTTCTCTGCCGCTCGGGTCACACCCTGTCCCTTGGGGGTAACCCGCTCCTGTTTAACGGAGCTCCACGCTGAGGTCTGGCACCTTTAGTCTTACAGCCAGCTGAGAAGTGCTCGCTGCTTCCACAATGGTAGCAATGGGTGCAAGGTTCTTCTGCGTTGCGCTGCTGGCAATGGAAACATTGTCTGGCTTGTGAAGGGCGGGACTGGCGGAACGGATAGGGGTGCTGTCGAGGTGGCTCCACATACTGCTGTGGATAATACTGGGGTGCCGCAAAGTTTGACGGCTGAGTTACATAGTTGACGGCCATGGGGTGCTGCTGAGAAGGATACATATATGGCTGTCCATGGTGCGTCTCTATCATTGAATAATGCTGACGTGACTGGAGAGATTGTTCTGGTGGAACAGTGGACAACTGAACTGGGTTTGCAGGTGTGGGAGGCATTTTCTGTTCCCTCACCTGTTGTTGGCTTTGTGAGAACTGGTGTGGAGATATGTATGGGCTTCCCTGACGTTGGTATGTAGTCGTCTCGGGTTTCCAGGTCTGATGCTCTTGGACTTGTGTCCATCCTTTTGTCTGTTGGGACACTGCTGATGCTGGGTCTTTGTCGTAAACTGCAAAACACTGCTGAGGGACAGGTAAGGGTTGCTGGATAGACTCTTTAATCTGTATGATATCATCACTCAGGCTTTTTAGTTGTGACATTAAATCGAACTTCGACTGTTTGGACTGAAACTTTTGTTCAGGGGCAGGCTCATTCAACTGTACAGCATGAACAGTACCACTTTTTTCAAATTTTCGCTTATTTTGTCTTTCAGATTCATTGGAACAAGCTACATTGAGTTTCTCCAGCAACACTTCGTCTGGAACAGCGGGATCTGAAAGGTATGGTTGAAGGTGGCTTTGGATGCGGTCATTTTGTAATCCAGTCAGGACGGTGTGCAAGAACATATTCTGAACTCAGGGCGGATCATATTTCAACCCGGAGTCATCCTCCTGAGACGCAAACAGAATTTTCTGTCTCAGGTCAAGGGCTCGAATTAGGAAGCTTTGTGGGGTTTCTCTAGCGTGCTGAGCTTCTTTGGTCAGCTGTTTATATAATTCGGTCGCATTTTTCTCCTGATAATGTGAACGAAGTATGCGCCTTAGCGTCGGGAGTGTCAGCCCCGCCTTCCCTCAAGATAGCTCCGCAGCTGAAGCCCTGGTGTGATAGCCCTGATGACAGAATCTACTATTTCCTGTTCTGCATAGCCCTTTTTAAGTCCACCTTCTATCTGCCGTGCCAGACTGGAGAATGAGAGACGGTCCTTCTGCCCTAGATCTCCTATTAGACCAGAGATTTTGAAGTCTTTCTGCCATGTCGCGTTCACTTGTCTCTGATATGTGGGTGAAGAGTAAGCTGGGTTCTGGGCTGCATATGTCTGTCTGTCTGCTGTATTTTGTAATGCTGTGGGGCTAATATGCATGGTAGAAAACAATTCAGCTGTACTCTCTCCACTTTCTTGTATTTTTCTCTGGGCTGTGTTAACATCTCCAAGTTCAATTTCCTCCCCTCTGTATCTTTTTCAGAAGCGTTACTTGTTATTCCCGTGAGCTGGATCAGTTTGTCATTTATAGCTAACAGTTCAGCCATACCGCCATCTTCTAAATCCTCTAGCTCAGCTCTTAGTAAATGGTTACTAAGGAGGCGCAACAGGAATAACGGTCACGTTTGTCTCATTTTCTGTTTTAGGTGAGGAAGCCACTGGGACTTGTCAGATTTTCCTGTGATAATGTGCATAAGATGTTCTCACAAGATGTCCTCTTGAAGATGTTTAAGCTCCTCCATTTCTGCTACTATGTGGGCCGGCCAATGAGAGTGGTGTTTCACTTACTGACTTGACTTGACCGCCGCTGGCATCAGATCAGCCCAGCGCACGCACTGCTCAATCAGAAAACTGTTTTTACCACCCGTCCTGAACGTCTCACACAGTCGCTCGTCTGGATCAATGTAATGGGAATGATGTTGCTTAGTGGGCTCTGCCGATCAGGGAGTCACTCCACCGAACATCAATCCCAGCGGGGCCTCCAATTTTATGTAGCACTCCTGTAAGGGAGCAGGTTTATCAGTAACCAGTCAGACGAGATGCTTCATTAACAGAGTTTTTACTGAGAATCAAATTGTGGCAATAAATGAACAATTATTACACAACAATGCATGAGCTCTATTATTTCTATAATGTTATACACAAGTGCATGAGCTCGTATGTACTTCCCCTTTAAATCAACGTGTCTCAAGTTCACCGTGAATAAATGAGTGCACTTAAAGTAGTGCGCATCCTAAAACAGCGACACTCTCTATATTCACAGAGCTCAATCTCACATAAAACACATGTAACAACACAGATCATACATTGACCTTAAACTAAACAGGGCACATTATATAAATTCAACCGTATACATTTAATCACCCTCCTGATACACACATAAGCGATTTGCGCGCGAACCGCGTGCTCTCCAGCACAAAAACTCACGCATTTTACATTGGATTCGCCTTGTATCGCACTTAACCCAAAAATACATCACAATACCTTAGCAAAAATAGATTTAGTCAAACTAATATTCACATGAGTGCAGATGTACGGTTCATATACCTGTAAGGGAGCAGGTTTATCAGTAACCAGTCAGACGAGATGCTTTATTAACAGAGTTTTACTGAGAATGAAGCGTCTCGTGAAACTGCCCAACTATTAGTACCCGCGCACACACACGACCAATCAGATGCACTCATCCCAAACATGTCATCATTACATTTTTAATATCAAACAAAATCACTAAGACTATTAATTAATGCAGAACATAAACATTTCAACATCCTTAACGACATTAATATTTAATAATTATTTAAGTCATTACTGGATTAAACCTCAGGTGAACACATACAGTCAATCTTCATTTTACTCAGCATTTACTCAGCATATTACATATTCATTCAACGGTCGTATTCATTCAGCCGATGTCTAATCATTACAAATATGCAGACGCCGCTGCGGACATTTCTGATGTGCCGCAAATGCTGTAACAGTTAGACTGAACGATCTGTATATGTGTAATAAATAACAACTTTTCATATAACAGTCTTATTGTTTCTTAATTCGCTTAATTATGGTCTTCAAAGTATGTGTTTGTACCATAGACTGTGGTTTGTAAATTTTTTATATGGCATTTTTTTTTTTTTTATTAAAACAAATTAACCATCTAAAACTGAAAATATGGTCTTCGAAAGTATGGGTTTTCACATTTTTATTTATGACAATTATTTTTAAAAAATTACAACCAATTTGCATGATTTACAACATGTAAAACTGACACACCAACCTCCTGCGCGAGTAGACAAAGGGGCTCAAAGTGTTCTATTCAGTCACAAGAATCCGTAAATTTACTGTTGGGAATATGAGCTGACATGACTCCTGAGTGCATATTCAACAATAGTTTAGCAGCCAGGACTCAGGGCTTCCAAACACCAGGCTACAGCGTCCGTCCAAAATGTCACGGTCATCGTGCACACCGAGCGCTGCCCAGCACAAACTTCCAACCTTTCTGCCTCCTTCACTTGATCCTCCGTTAGTGCAACAAGAGGTGAGACGATAACAATCCGGCTTTAAATTCTGTATATTCGGCAGTTTCTTTTCCAACAATGGACCGAATAGCATTTCTCATGTCTTTCTCCGCTGCCAAACTCGAACTGACGCGCGCTACATCAACGTCATCGTTCTCAGCCACTCCCTCTATTCACTGATTGGTCCTACAAAAAATGTATTTCTGGAAACCTAAGGCTATGGAGCGATCCCAGACGTAGTACTGAAGGAAAATGAAATTGAGCGGAAGTGCGTAGGAGGGCGCAGCCAGGCTAGTGAATAGAGGGAGTGGCTGAAAACAATGATGTTGATGTAGCGCGTCAGTTTGAGTTCAGTAAGGGCAGCGGAGAAAGATGTGAGAAAGCTATTCAAATCCGTTGTTGGAAATATACCGAATTTAAAGCTGGAGTAAGAACAAGGCTTGCTAAGTTTTGTTGGTGGCCATGCTCCCCACTGGATTAATTTATTAGAGTTTGTGCTGGGCATCTTGGCGTGCACGTTGACCGTGACATTTTGGACGGATGTTTTAGTCTGGTGTTCAGAAGCCCCGAGTCCTGGCTGCTTAACCGTTGTTGAAGATGCACTCAGGAGTCATGTCAGTAATGTTTGCTCAGATTCCAAACAGTAAATTTAATGATTCTTACTGATGAATACAACACTTTGAGCCCTTTTTTTACATGTTGTGAATCATTCAAATTTGTTGTAATTTTTTTTTAAATAAATGTCTTAAATAAAAAATCTACAAACACATACTTTGAAGACTATAATTAATGTAATTTAGAAACAATAAGACATAATATGAAAAATTATTGATTATTACAAATCTGCAGATAGAGACAGATGATTCACTGTCCAGCATTTGCAGCAGATCAGAAATGACCGCAGCGCCGTCCGTGTATTTGTAATGATTAAACGCAGCTTCGACAGTTGAATGAATACATCACTATCCTATGTCAAATATACATTTTCGAATTAATAATTGTTCCTAGATGAACAAAACCTGCAGCTCTTGTTAACAGACATCTTATTGTAAACATAATATCCTCTGATGGTTAACAAAGAACTTGTCCGCCAGGCTTCGAGCGCATGACATACGTCACGAAGAGCCACACGTTCACGATTGGCTATGGCAGATCCTGAGTAACTTCTAGGCGGCAGGTCCGATAGTTTTGAACTTTGACCGAGACCCGCCTACAAGGAAGTAAATGCTTCTCAATGGAAAAGGCCAGACTTCATGTACAAAGGAAATGTCCAGAGAGTCTGCGTTGGACCAGGCTAGGCATTTTTAGTGTGCTAGCTGAAGATAGACGGAGACTGAAACTCAGCGACACAATCCGGCTTTAAATTCTGTATATTCGGCAGTTTCTTTTCCAACAATGGACCGAATAGCATTTCTTCACGTCTTTCTCTGCTGCCAAACTCAAACTGACGCGCGCTACATCAACGTCATCGTTCTCAGCCACTCCCTCTATTCGCTGATTGGTCCTACAAAAAATTATTTCTGGAAACCTAAGGCTATGGAGCGATTCCCAGGACGTAGTACTGAAGGAAAATGAAATTGAGCGGAAGTGCGTAGGAGGGCGCAGCCAGGCTAGTGAATAGAGGGAGTGGCTCGAAAACAATGATGTTGATGTGGCAGCGTCAGTTTGAGTTACAGTAAGGGCAGCGGAGAAGATGTGAGAAAGCTATTCGGTCCGTCGTTGGAAATATACCGAATTTAAAGCCGGAGTAAGAACAAGGCTTGCTAAGTTTTGTTGGTGGCCATGCTCCCCACTGGATTAATTTATTAGAGTTTGTGCTGGGCATCTTGGCGTGCACGTTGACCGTGACATTTTGACGATGTTTTAGTCTCGGTGTTCAGAAGCCCGAGTCCTGGCTGCTTAACCGTTGTTGAAGATGCACTCAGGAGTTCATGTCAGTAATGTTTGCTAGGATTCCAAACAGTAAATTTAATGATTCTTCTGATGAATACAACACTTTGAGCCCTTTTTTTACATGTTGTGAATCATTCAAATTTGTTGTAATTTTTTTTTAAATAAATGTCTTAAATAAAAAATCTACAAACACATACTTTGAAGACTATAATTAATGTAATTTAGAAACAATAAGACATAATATGAAAAATTATTGATTATTACAAATCTGCAGATAGAGACAGATGATTCACTGTCCAGGCATTTGCGGCAGATCAGAAATGACCGCAGCGCCGTTCCGTGTATTTGTAATGATTTAACGCAGCTTCGACAGTTGAATGAATACATCACTATCCTATGTGTCAAATATACATTTCGAATTAATAATTGTTCCTAGATGAACAAAACCTGCAGCTCTTGTTAACAGACATCTTATTGTAAACATAATCCTCTGATCATTCGGACTTGTTCCAGCCGTTTCGGCGCATGACATACGTCACGACCACACGTTACTGCCATAGCCAACCAGAGGCGCATGTGCGTGCGATCTGTATTCGTGTTTGTAGCTCCGGAGGATTTCTTCATTAATCTTTAATTTTCTTCTTTACCACTCATTTATAAACTAGCACTTTCTATTTTTTCTATCATGTGAACTTATCCTCGATACTATTCCTTATAAAAAACAATTGGATTGCTTTGATATCGCTACTTAGATCCAATTTTTCAAATCTAGGCTACTAGCCTTTAGCCCGCTAGCATTCCACGCGTGGCCTTCGCCTATCGAGACGCTGACTCAAGGCTTCTCACTTGCTTTGCTTAGAGCCTGCATGAACGGGGCATAGGCATTTGCTGTGAGAACCTGCCTTTACGCGTGCGATCTCCCGCTAGCATTCAACGCGTGTCCCTTCGCCTATCGGCCGTCTCATTTTACACCCGTTTCACTGAAAAGATACGGGTTGCATCCGGCATTTCAGTCCTAAATTAGTCGGGATATTAATTTACTGTTCATCTTTTATAATGGCGAACACATCGGATGAGAGTCTAACGTTACCTCTGTGTGCAGGTGAGGACACATTCGAGCTCTTCACGGTGAAGCAGGAGCTGGAACGCGTCGAGAAGCAGATCCGCAGTCTGTTGATGAAGCAAGCCGAACTGTTGGACCGGCGTTCAACGCTTGAAGCTTCACGCGCCGACGCTCACAACTCAGTGGTTAGTAACGTTAACTCTGTTAGTACTTCCTCATCCACTCCGTATGCTCCTCTGCCCAGGACGACGCGATCAGCCCGGCCTTCTTTCACTCCGACTCCGGCACAACACCGTGGAGCATGGATCACGCAGCGGAGGACACGAGCCAGGACCAGAGCTACCTCTCCGCCCCTCCCGGTCTTCGAGATCTCCACTCGGAACCGCTTCTCCCCTCTTCGCGAGCCGGAACGCGATGACGCCGTGATCATCGGGACATCCATGGTCCGTCATGTCCGCGCTACTTCGGGTAAAGGTAATGTACGCACACACTGTTTCCCCGGTGCCCGTGTTCTTGATATCGCCGCTCAGGTTCCCGAGATCGTGGGCGGTGACACGCGCATCGGAGCTGTTGTGCTGGAAGCGGGAGCGAATGACATCAGGCAACGGCAGACCGAGGTTCTGAAGAAGGACTACATGAGCCTGATCGAGACGGTACGCACCACAGCGCCTAAAGCAATGATCATCGTGTCCGGACCGCTTCCCACGTACAGACAAGGACAGGAAAGGTTCAGTAGACTTTTTGCATTTAATGAATGGCTAATGTTAATGTGTAATGAACAGAAACTGCTCTTTGTAAATAATTGGCATCTGTTTTGGGAGCGACCCAGACTGTATCGGGCAGACGGACTCCACCCCAGCAGAATCGGAGCGAGTGTTCTGTCGGACAACATCTCCGAGACGTTACGCACCAGATGACTAATAAGTCAAAGTCCAAATCACAGCCTCTGTTGTCCAAACTTAACTAATATGCATAGTGTGGAGCGTTACATAGAAACTGTGTCTATTCCTCGTTTAGTGAAGCCAAACAATAAATCTAGTGCAGGATTTAGCAAAAATCTTATTGTAATTAAACCAGAAAATCTAAATATCAGTGAACAAAAACAATTTTTAAAGCTAGGTCTTCTAAACATTAGATCGCTCACACCTAAAGCAGTTATTGTAAATGAAATGGTCACAGATAATAATTTTGATGTTCTGTGCCTTACTGAAACCTGGCTTAAACCAAATGAGTATTTCGGTCTAAATGAGTCTAGTCCACCAGGATACTGTTATAAGCATGAGCCTCGTCTGATCGGTCGCGGCGGCGGTGTTGCGACAATCTATAAAGATATTTTTAATGTTACTCAGAAAACAGGTCACAAGTTTAATTCTTTTGAAGTACTTGTGCTAAATGTTATGCTGTTAGATGTACGAAAGAAATCCATATTATCTCTAGCCTTGGCTACTGTATATAGACCTCCAGGGCCATATGCTGAATTCCTAAAGGAGTTTGCAGACTTTCTCTCGGATCTATTGGTGAATGTCGATAAAGCAATAATTGTTGGAGATTTTAACATACACGTAGATAATACAAATGATGCTTTAGGGGCTGCGTTTACAGACTTATTAAACTCCTTTGGGGTCAAACAAAACGTCAGTGGTCCCACTCATCGTCTAAATCATACACTAGATTTAATTATATCATATGGAACCAGTCCAACTGATATAAATATCATACCGCAAAACGATGATGTCACTGATCATTACATGGTGACTTGCATAATACGTACTGCCGAAATATGTCATGTTGCGCCACGTTATAGAAAAGGCAGAACAATCCTTCCAACCACTATAGATAGATTCTCAAATAGCTTACCTGATCTATCTAAGCTGCTAAGTGAACCCAAACAAACTGATCAATTAGATGAAATAACTAGCAGTTTGAGCACCATTTTCACTAGTACATTAGATATTGTTGCACCAATTAGATTAAAAAAGGTTACAGAGAAAACTAAAGCACCCTGGTACAACAGTGATACACATGCTATCAAGAGAGAAACTCGTATCTTAGAGCGTAAATGGAAACAAACTAATTTAGAGGTCTTTAGAATCGCGTGGAAAGACAGTATGTCACGTTATAAAAAGGCTCTAAAAACTGCCAGGGTTGAGCATCTTCGCAAACTAATAGAAAATAACCAAAATAATCCAAGGTTTTTATTTAACACCGTGGCTAGACTAACAAATAAACAGACATCGCCAGAGCAAAATATACCGTTACAGTTTAGCAGTAATGATTTTATGAATTACTTCAATGAGAAAATAGAAAGCATCCAAAACACAATTATAAATGTACAATCCTCTATGGTGTCTTATGATTCAGCCTCAATTATGGCCCCTCTAGAACAACTACACCGTTTTACAACGATAGGACAGGAAGAGCTAAATAAACTTATCATTGCTTCTAAACCAACAACATGTTTATTAGATCCAATACCAACTAAACTACTAAAAGAAGTGTTACCTGTAGTGGAAGAGCCTCTCCTCAATATTATTAACTCGTCTTTATCTTTAGGTCATGTTCCAAAAATATTCAAGCTGGCAGTAATAAAACCTCTCATTAAGAAACCGCAATTAGATCCAAATAACTTAGCAAATTACAGACCCATTTCAAATCTTCCATTTATGTCAAAAATACTAGAAAAAGTTGTGTCCGCTCAATTGTGCTCTTTTTTGCAAGAAAATGATATCTATGAAAAATTCCAGTCAGGATTCAGACCGCATCATAGTACAGAAACAGCGCTAGTTAAAGTTACAAATGATTTACTTTTAGCTTCTGACCAAGGCTGTATCTCAATACTAGTCCTACTTGATCTTAGCGCTGCGTTCGACACTATAGATCATAAAATACTCTTGGATCGACTACAAAACTACACTGGTGTTCAGGGACAGGCATTAAGCTGGTTTAGATCGTACTTATCGGACCGTTCTCATTTTGTTTGTTTAAATGGGGAAAAATCAAAGATAACGCCAGTAGACTATGGAGTACCGCAAGGATCGGTTTTAGGCCCTCTGCTATTCTCAATATATATGCTGCCACTTGGTAATATTATAAGAAAACATAGAATTAACTTCCACTGTTATGCTGATGATACTCAATTATATATTTCATCACGACCAGACGAAAACACTAACTTATCTAAATTGACAGAGTGTCTCAAAGATATAAAATGCTGGATGACGCGTAATTTCCTGCTATTAAATTCAGATAAAACGGAGGTTTTACTTATTGGTCAAAAAAACTACTCACAAAACCTCTTACAATACAACTTTAATATAGATGGATGTCCTGTTACTTTATCCACTACAGTAAAAGACCTGGGTGTTATACTAGACCGCAACTTGTCTTTCGAAAATCATATTTCATATGTTACAAGAACAGCCTTTTTCCACCTTAGAAACATTGCTAAGCTACGTAACATGCTATCTGTTTCTGATGCAGAAAAGTTAGTTCATGCATTTATGACCTCGAGACTAGATTACTGTAATGCTTTATTAGCCGGTTGTCCTGCATCCTCAATAAACAAGCTACAGTTAGTCCAAAATGCAGCCGCTAGAGTTCTTACTAGGTCAAGAAAATACGATCATATAACACCGATTTTATCATCTCTACACTGGTTACCTATTAAGTTCCGCATCAACTACAAAATACTACTACTAACCTATAAAGCCCTAAATGGTTTAGCTCCAATGTACTTAACGGACCTTCTTTCGCCCTACAATCCACCGCGTTCTCTAAGATCACTAAATTCAAGGCTTCTGGTCATTCCTAGGATATCTAAGTCCACTAAAGGAGGGAGGGCGTTCTCGCATTTAGCTCCAAAACTCTGGAATAGCCTTCCCAAGTACGGTTCGAGGCTCTGACTCGCTGACACAGTTTAAAACTAGACTAAAAACGCATCTCTTCAGTCAAGCATTCACATAATGCTTACCTTTTATTCCTCTGTTATGCCATACAGAACCGTTTGCCGCTGAAACTGCTTAACGCACCAGCGGGGTCGACAGCCTTTTAGACAAACGGTTCGAGACGTTCGGCATCGTATGGTTGGCTTGCGGAGAGTTTGTGAGATAGTGATTTTCTAACACCGACTCCTGTATAATGGAAATCATTCTGAACATCAGCTATGCTAATTATCTCCCATCTGCCTTTCTGCTGTTATCTCGGGACGTTTGTCCCGAGAAAATGGCGCTCGTCAGGTCCAGTTTGTATCCAGCCTCTCACGGGGATCTCAGATGCCCCAACGCCTGTGAAGAGACGACTCGAACGCTGGCGATATGTTATGGCTCCATATTATATATGAACAATATTTATATTTAATATTTATATATAAACAATATGAATGTAAGCCAGAGAAGAACTGGCCCCGACTGAGCCTGGGTTCTCCCAAGGTTTTTTCTCCATCCAATCTGATGGAGTTTTGGTTCCTTGCCACTGTCGCCTTGCTTTGCCTTGCTTTTGGCTTGCTTAGTCGGGTTTTTTTACCATTTAACAATATTACTTATCTGTGTTGTACTTCTGTCATGTTATCACTGTGAAGCTGCTTTGATACAATCTGTATTGTGAAAAGCGCTATATAAATAAATGTGACTTGACTTGACTTGACGTTAGCGATTGGCTATGGCAGATCCTGAGTAACTCTGGGCAGATCCAATAGTTTTGAACTTTAACAGAGAACCCGCCTACAAGGAAGTAAATGTTTCTCAATGGAAGAGGCCAGACTCATGTACAAAGGAAATGTACAGAGAGTCTGGTTGAACCAGGCTAAGCATTTTTAGTGTGCTAGCTGAAAATAGACGGAGACTGAACTCAGCGACACAGCGCCAGTAAGAGAAACTACTGAATAGAGACTAAAACAACTGTCCACATTACCAACCACTTACGATCATATACACTGATATAATTAAATTCTGTTCATTGTCGGTTTTAAAAAATTAATGGGTAACTAGCTAGCTAACTAGCATGGATTAGCTGCGGTCTTTAACCGAAGACTGAAAGAAACCAACGTAACCAGAAATATAATTTCGTAACATTCCATATCATAAAAAATCATAATTGATTGATTGATTTCATTCATGTGAACATCCATACGCAAGCACAAAAGTCCGACATCATCCATGAATTCGAAGTAACTTACAGGCGGAGATATATCAGCATGACCTAGCTACAGTGACAAGACCCTTGTTCCAAGATGGCGGCGGTTTTGACGCATGCTTAGAACCCCAAGGTGACGTATATGTCTATGGGAGGCGAAGTATTATGTAACAAGGCGGAAGCTGAGGCAGAATCCATATGCAGTCATTTATTAAAATCCACAGCAAACAAATCAAGATTGACAGGCAGATAGCATAAACTTTAAGGCAGGCAGAGGTAAAACACAATCAAGGCAGTTTAATCCAAACAACAGAGCAAAAGATATAATCTAATGCCGATATAATCTAAATATTAGATATAATCTAATATTTATAATCTAAATATTTGGCATGCTAAATATCTGGACCTTTCGGCGATTCAAAATCCTGCTGTGTGAAAAGTGTTTTGACTGAAAACTACATCGGCGATCACCGGCAGCCAGTGAGAGAGCAAGATACAGAGCAGCAGGGAGTTCAGAGAGGAGTTATAGATCACATATCAACATGATATGGCATTGTTTCAGAAAAAAAGCTTCTTCTCTGTCTATTTGGACACAATAAATGGAAGAAACATTAGTAGAAATTTGGCAGGAGCACTCTTGTCTGTTTGTCGTTTTACCTGAGCTGTACCCACAACCGGGTCTCACGTGAGAACTCCGGTCTTGCACGTGTGGTGTCGCGTTGTTTCCTTTTCACATCTCACATGTGTTTGTTGTGTAACGTAGTTTGCGTTCAGCGTGCTAGAGCAGAGTCTGTCTGCGTTTTTCCTATTCTAAAGTCATGCAGTGTGAAACCTTCTGTCGACGATCAATTGTCCAGTGTGAACACAGCAGTGACTGAATGCTGGCCAAGATAGTCATGCAGTGTGAAAAGAACAGCAACCTGACTACTTTGAAAATCATGCAGTCTGAACTTGGCATAAGAGGCAAAAACAGAACAAAGCTGGCAATGGTCATATATGAGATAAACAAGACAATGACAAGTGAACGCTCAGTAAGGCAGGTAGACTGGCAATATTCTTCACAATACCAGGCCATGCTTAAATGCATACAGTATAAGAAATGGACAGAGCGATCTCATTGGAACTCTGTTGAGACGATTAAAGCCCGTTTTTGGCGTTTTTTTGCACTTCCTTCCCTGACGTGCAGACTCAAACAAAGCTTGCCGACGTTAGATGTGGCGGAGCCACCCGTCTGTCTTCTAGTGGATGTGGCATGAAAAATCTGAATCATTCCCTTTCTGAAACTTGCAGAGGCGGAGAGGTGTGAATAGGAGCTGTCCATGAGCTAGGAGAAGGAGACAATTTTGCTAGGTAATCTGATTAATTATCTTGTCATTTTGCCTCCCACGTTTTCCCGATAGCCCGCTATTATGTTTACAAAAGAGCCAGACACACAGAACCCCGTATTCCGTGTCTTTTAATAATCCTCCTCTCACATCCCCCCACACGCATGCGCACACCATAAACATTGCGCAGCTGATAGAATCCACAACCAACACAGCTAGTTTACTTCATAATAGTAGCCCCCTTGTTATTTTCCTAGCAATGTGTAAATAAATGATTTTAGTTAATTATGTGAACACAACATTTCCCCCTCCCTCCCAAAAACTAAACTTATGCAAAACTGAGTCCTTGCCAAAACAATTGAACAGTCCAATACCTAGTGTAAAGCCTACACTGTCACTCTGTGACAAAGTCCTTTAAGTAAGCAGGGCGGACCCTGGCCCTTACGGGTCGGCCCTCCTCAACCTCAGGCTGCGGCCATTCCAGAACCGCTGGGCAGTTCCCCATAGCTGGACTTGTGGCACAGCCCGGCCCTGGATCTGACTGACGGCCAGGGGAAAGCAGGTGAGATTGCAGATCAGGGGCAGGTTGCTGGGGCGCTGGTGACGGTACGGCCTGAGAAGTATGGGAAGCCTGCTGTGGCCCTGTACATATCGGCACCGGTGGAGAGAGGGCCGATGGCAGTGGAGCTACCATTTCCTCACCTGAGTTCTGCACTTTCCTCAGTCTTTTAGCATGCCATCGTGATCCGTCACTGAGCATGAATGTGGCTGGGCCCAGCTGGTGGTGTACCTGAAAGGGCTGGCTCCAGTATGAAGCCATCTTGTTGCCCCGATGTGGCCTACGTGCTCGAACCCAGTCACCTGCGGTAATAGCCGTGGCCTTGACCCTGTGTTTCCGGTCAAAATACTGCCGCATCCGTTGCTGGTGTCTGTTTACAACGGCTTTGGTCCGAGCCTGAGAGCTGCCAGCTGTAGACACTGCCATGCCTTGTGCCTTAAGTCTGTCCAGTGGCAGTTCCATCTCCCGGCCCAGCATAAGGAGTGCTGGAGAGGCCCCGGTTGTAGCCGTGTTGGCTGGCCCTGTAGTGCATTAAGGTTTGGTTGAGTGCTGTCCGGAATGTACACCCCTGAGCCAGGTGGGCCCGGACACCATTCTTTAGGCTCTGGTTGAACTGCTCACACCGCCATTTGCTTGTGGATTATAGTATGCTGTGCGGATGTGTTTGATTCCCCTATCACTGAGGAACTGAGAAAAGTCTGCAGAGAATGAACTGGGGTTCCCATGTATCTGTCGTGATGGCTCGAGGCATGCCCCAACGAGTGAACAAGACTTCTAGAATGTCTGTGATTACCTGGGTTGTGACAGTTCCAGCCGGAATCACTTCAGGCCATTTTGAATGGAGGTCGTACAGCACCACAAGGAAACGCTGATGATGGGGAATTCCACGGCCATGGATCTCTCCACAGATGTCAAGCTGGATATGTTCCCATGGGCGGGACGGCCATGGAACCGGCTGTAGAGGGGTTGGCACTGGAGGTCCAGTTTTCCCACTGAAGGAGGCATGGCACACAATCTTTAACGAGGGCTTCAATATCGCGATCGATGCCTGGCCACCAGATGAGATCTCGGCATGCGCTGTTTGAGTTTAACAATGCCTAGGTGCCCCTCGTGTGCCATGGATAGCACGCGGGCCCGCAGGCTACAGGGCACAACGGTGCACAAGCCCCTGGAGACACAAACATCACCCCAACATGAAAGTTCATCACGCACCCTTGTGAATGGCATGAGCTCGTCACAAACCTTTGCTGGCCATCCAGAGCGAATGTACGTGCGTAGCGAGGACAGTGTGGGGTCACGCTCTGACTCATGCTGCAATTCCTCTAATGACACGGCCGACTGCAAGGGCGTGTGAAGCATGTGAATTAATTCGGTCTCTGTGTCCTCTTCAGGGGAGACCATGGGTGTGGGGGCATCGATGAGAACGAGAGAGTATAGTCGGCGACTGACATTGTCCCTTCCAGGGGTAAATTTCAGTACATAGTCATATTGCCTCAGCCTTTCCCCCCATCTGTGCAGGCGCAGGGGTTTATGACCGGATCCAGATGCCGTCAGCAATGCGGTTAGGGCCTGATGGTCAGTCCCTGAGGGTGAAACGCCGTACGTAGAGGTAGAGGTGCCACCTCTCTGAAGCCCAAACACAGGCAAGCGCCTCACGTTCACCCACAGAGTAGCGCTGTTCTGTTGGTGTTAATGCCCTGGAGGCGAAGGCAACTTAAGGTAAGTGCTTGAATTTAGGAGCGATGCAGCCGCACCAGTGTCCATTAATAAGGGTAGGGTTACGTCGGCTAACTGGACGGTGCATGTTTTGAACGCCACCTGACCAGCAGTCACATTTCTGATCTCTGTATAGTTGTGCTGAGCTGGTGGAGGTCCAGTGTGTTGTGGGAAGCTGCAGCCGGGGCTGAACGGCACATCTTGGCAAAATGGTTTCGCTTCAGACAGTTTCTACATTGTTGTCCTTTGGCAGGACAATGCTGTGCTTTAGAATTGTGTGCTTTAGAACCACAGTTACCACATACCTCTGCAGTTCGCCTATTGTTCTGTCTCTGCGTGAATTGTACTGGGAAACCTTGCTCTGAACCACGACTGTCATTGGCAGAGTGCATGCTGGTGTGATAGGCAGGCTGTAACTGCTCTGTAGCTCTGTCCGCGAGTGGCCGCGCGCCTGCTAGCTGAGACGTGCATTCCATGGCTGTCTCGATCTGCAGCGCTATCTCCACAGCTCTGCTTAAAGTCAGATCGTCTGCTTCTAATAACAGCTTTTCTCTTGTTTTCTCACACGATGTCCCCTCAATGAACTGGTCCCGAATTATTTGATCTTGCAAAGCCCCGTAATCACACAAGCGCGCCATGTCTTTCAAGTTTGTCACGTAGCTTCGAACAGACTCACCGGGTCGTTGCAGGCGCTTCCGAAGTTTATACCGACGGAGTAAAGTCCTTTGGTGGCCAGTAAAATGGGTCGTCAAGAGGGCAACGGCAGAATCATAGTCGTCGGGCGTCCCAAGATTGCCAGAATGCGTTGCCCCTCCACTCCCAGACAATGGCGGAGAAGCGCCGCTTTCCTCTTGTCGGTAATGTCATCAAAGCCTAAAGCGTCCAAGTAAACTGTGAAACTCTCCAGCCAGTTTGCCCATGGAACTGGAGGATCTCCGGGGATGGCAAGAAGAGTGTGCAGGCGGGGGTAAACCAAATTCAGCCATCCTCGTCGCCAATATTATGTTTACAAAAGAGCCGAGACACACAGAACCCGTATTCCGTGTTTTTTAATAATCCTCCTCTCACATTCCCCCACACGCATGCGCACACCATAAACATTGCGCAGCTGATAGAATCCACAACCAACACAGCTAGTTTACTTCATAATAGTAGCCCCCTTGTTATTTTCCTAGCAATGTGTAAATAAATGATTTTAGTTAATTATGTGAACACAACACCCGCGAGCTTCCTCTCCTGTCCATACGGTAATCTCTACTATGCGACAGAGAGTCGCGTGGGTATACACGATCGTTAGCCTACTTTCACTAAAACTGCTTCTACTGGGCCACAGCATAAGCTACAAGGTAATGGAGCATTTTATACATTGTCGTGTTTATTTATAAATAAATAGAGGACAAATGGGGTCTTCAAACACCTCAGATGTAAAGTTATTCGCTGTCAAAGTGATGCCAAAATGAATGGGAGTCAATGGGAATGTTAACGCAAGTGAAGTTCTGCTACAAGATGGCAGCTCCCACAAGGCTTCAACTTCCGGTCGATGGATTACCCCCCTTAAATGTCTTGCAAACAGGAAGTAACCAGTGAAGCAGAGGAGTGGCACACAGTCAGTACACGGGAGAGGGCTCCCTCTGCTGATATGAGGTTACACCAGAAAAAACATATTATTGCATTACTTTTTTTTAACGTTAACATAGACAGCCCTTATTAGGGCTGTCAAAATAACGTGTTAATTTTGATTAATTAATCTGAGAAAAAAATTAATTGATTAATTAATCGTTAAAAAAAAAATAATGCAGATTAACCCCCTGGGGTCGGCTATCGTGCCGGCATGATTGTCTCTCTTTTTTTTCTTATCACTGCAATAGAGACTCAAATAACTACCGATTTTTGAGATATAGGCAAGTGTTATACATCATTCAAAACTGTTAAATGTCTACTTTTATGTGTTGACTAATAATAAAAAAAAATTGTCAAATAAAGAAAATAAACATGATGCGCGTTCTCCCATCTCTCTCAATGTGAAATTCATTCTGAAACGTGACAGAAAAATTATCTTTAACTCAGCAAATAATAATAATAATAATAACTTATACTTATATAGTGCATTTCACGAGACCCAAGGGCGCTTTACATATAGCTAACTAAAGAATAAAGAAAAGGAAAAGAATATATAATAAATATAAAATAAGTAAATAAAAATAATTAATCAGTCCTGAGGGAGCATTTCGGATGTCTGCGGGAATGGAATTCCCAGAGGGTGGGGGCTGCTACGCTGAAGGCTCTGTCCCCAAAAGTCCGCAGTCTGGTGTGGGGGACAGAGAGCAGGCCCTTGTCAATGGACCTCAGGTTCCGTGAGGGGATATAGAGATGGAGAAGGTCCAGTAGATACAGAGCGGCAGTGGCATGAAGAGATTTATATGTAAGGAGCAGGATTTTGTAGGTTATTCGGGATTTGACTGGGAGCCAGTGTAGCTGGATGAGGATTGGTGTAATGTGCTGCCAAGACCTAGTGTGTGTTAGAACCCTGGCAGCCGAGTTCTGGACATATTGTAGTCTTTCCAGAATCTTTCTGGGTATCCCATACAGGATACCATTACAGTAGTCCAAGCAAGAGGTGATGAAGGCGTGAATGAGTGACTCAGCCACAGAGTCTGAGAGTGATGGTCGAAGTCTGGAAATGTTTTTGAGGTGGTAGAAGGCAGATTTAGTAATGAGTTTGATGTGTGACTGAAATGAGAGGGTGGAGTCCAAGATGACACCAAGGTTGCGGACTTCCATGGAAGGAGAGATGGAGCAACCATCCACTTTGAGGAGTAGACCATCTACCCTCGAGAGAAGCGGCTTGGGAGCCACAACCAATAGCTCTGTTTTGCTGCTGTTTAGCTTGAGTAAGTTAGATGACATCCAGGTTTTTATTTCATTCAGACAGTCAATAAGCGATGGTGGAGGGAGCTGAGTGGATGGTTTGGTGCTGATATACAGCTGTGTGTCATCAGCAGAACAGTGGAAACTAAGACCATGGCGATGTATTATCTGGCCAAGGGGGATCATGTAAATGGTGAAAAGGAGGGGCCCAAGCACAGAGCCCTGAGGCACACCCTGTTTGACACCCTGTTGCAACACACACATGAGAGTTATGTCTTTACAAAGCTTTAAATCTCCATTTTGAAATGATGTTAATCATTCCAAAAACAAATATTCTCTGTTTAAGTAATCAACAATCGTCTTTCTAGTCGTAATTACATTTTGGATAGTTTGTATTATCATTTAAGATATCTGTAACGTAACTGTGACTAGTTCGAAACGACAGATAGAGTATGGCAAGCCGTTTTAACATTTAATCATTTTAACCTACTAGTCTCTATTTTCATGCTACTAGTACTTATTTTTTAGATACTAGTATCTATTCCATTAAGTACTAGTACTTATTCATTAGCTACTAGTGCTTATTCTTTAGATACTAGTGTCTTTTCTTTAGATACTAGTGTTTATTCTTTAGGTACTAGTACCTTTTTAAAGATACTAGTACTTATTCATTAGACACTAGTCCTTATTTTTTAGATACTAGTACTTATTCATTAGATGCTAGTCCTTATTCATTACATACCAATGCTTATTAATTAGTTACTAGTACTTATTCATTAGATACTAGTACCTATTACAGTTTTTTTCAATTGTTTACACGCAATTTTGAAAACCGGGTTCTTTTTTTCAAAATATAATGACAATTATCCAAACACCAAACTCAATTTGCATAATTCCTAGATTGTTTTCAATATGACACACTTCTGTCAAAACATACACACTTTAGTCAAAAGATATACACATATTTGTAAAAATGCTATTAGTTTTCATTTAACCAACACAGTCCTCAATGATCAGACACTATTGCAGCCAGTTTCACACTGCTGTGATAAATAAAAAACACATTTGTAAAAAAAATAAATAATATAAAAAAACTACTTTTAGGAGGGATAATTTAGATGAGAAAAAAATAGTGACAAACTCACAACATTCTTCATGATTAGTTTGAGATATAGGGAGAAGGTACACAAATATGCTGTGTAAACTTACCAAGCACTGCACAACACTGATGCTGCAGACTGAATATTTCAAGTATTTATTTCAATACTTACAGTATTTCTTACCATAATCAGTTACAGCAATCAACCAACAATGAAATCAATGAAACAAATAAAATCTGTAGACAAATTATAATTACTGCATGAAGTACATACACTTTGACTCTGAAGAAAAGCTACTGTAAAAGCAACAAGAATATTGTAACTATTCAGTTACAGTATCAACCAGAGATTTAGTTGATCTCTTTGTCCAGCTTCCATGGTTGTCAGTGTCAGTCCATGGTTGATAACATGGTAACATGGTCAATAAGTGTTGCATGGATTTCTTGAGTCAAATTTGGTCCTCGTCTTCTTTGTTCAGGTTCTATCAACTCTTCAAGTCTCCTTCTTCTACCTCTTCCTCTACCTCCTTCTCCTGTTCTTCATCCTCTACCCCCTTCTCCTCATCCTCTACCACCTTCTCCTCCTCCTCTACCATCCTCCTCTCTCCTTCATCCTCTACCTCCTTCTCTTCCTCCTCCTCTACCACCTTCTTCCCCTCCTCTACCACCTTCTTCCCTCCTCTACCACCTTCTCCTCCTCCTCTACCTCCTTCTCCTCTTCCTCCTTCTCCTCTTCCTCTACCTCCTTCATGTCCTCTTTGAGCTCCCCCTCTTATTCTCACTCTCCTTCTTCTTCCTCTTCTTCTTCTTCTAGATCCTTCTATTTTTTTTGAAGACTCACCTGCTGCCTTTTATTGCACACCTGAGTGCTGCGTTTTCAAATTAGCACATGTGTGCTTCCACACCTGGTGGATGGGAATATCCAGTTCGTTCATTAGTGTGGTCAATGGCAAACTGGGGCTTTGTAATGACAAGGAAGTAACCTCACAATCCTTATCTGTGTCTAAGGTGTGAAAATGTGTGTAGAGTTTTACAAATCACTGTGTGTATTGTTTTGCAAAAAGGGTTAAGCTGTAGTGATGTGTCGTTCATGAACGATTCGTTCATTTTGAACGAATCTTCAATATGACTCGGGACTACCGAGTTGTCTGAGGGAGTGATTCGTTCATTTTGTGTTACCCGTGCATGCGCATTGCGCACCATATGGATTCTGAATCTGTACTGGAAACAGAAATGATTAGTTCATCTCTCGAGTCTAAAGTTCGGGTTGAGGGCGAGTCCGAGTCTTTCGTTCTTCCTGTCAGTCCCATAGAGCCTATGCTGTTAGTACCGGAAAGAGAAATGATTAGTTCATTCTCGAGTTCGAGGTTCGGCGGGGTCCGAGTCTTTCGTTCTTCCTGTCAGTCCATTGAGCCTATGCTGTCAGACCACCGGAAAGAGGAATGATTAGTTCCCCTGCAAACAAGCCTGCACTGGCCCTTTCCGGGCCCACTTAGGGCTAGCCTAAGGGCCCCCTGCAGGCTGCTAGCGCAGGGCCCATGAGAATTTGTTCATTGGCAAAACGCCTGGATGGCAGCTCACTTAGCCCTCACTAAACCCACACTGGGCGCACACACTGGGCCCACAAAACGTTTGGCCCTGCATGGGCAGCCCTCACTTAGCCCCAAGGAAGCCCTCACACACAGGGCACTAATAATCTACAACAATAGATCTAGTTCACAATTAATCTGTTTCACTATAAATACTTTTTGGCTACTATAACTATAAATCTTTGGAAAAACAATTATTCTATACATCTGAATGCAGTCACCACATAACTAATTTCTGTATTTTCAAAAATGTACAGTAGTCAAAGGGATTTCAAATCAATGTATTTATTAATTACAAAATATAAAACATTAAATTCAGGTTATTATATATAATATAATTACACTACTATATATTCACATAGAAAACAGGAACATAGAAAACAGCTATTTTACATTATGATAAAATTTCACAATATTACTGTTTTTTTTTGTTTGTTTGTCAAATAAATGCAAGCTTGATAAGCAGAATAGACTTCTTCCAAAATGTTTCCAAACTTTTGACCGGTATACTGTATATGATTTTATACAAAATAAATAGTAGTTAATAAGACTGACACTATATTATATCTAGTAATATTGAAGCAAAACAGAGTCCCTATAACAGTGCAATTTGTAGATTTTTAGTCTTCGAGAAAATGTTTTATGAGTTGCAAACCTCTTTTTTCTTTGCTTTCTCTCTCACAAACACAACACATAAGTTACACCTTTTTAAATTCTTCATTGCAGGTGCACAAATCCTATTCTACAAATTACCAAACTCATAGGGTCATATTTTTGTTGATAAACAGTAACATTTTAGCCAATTATGCACATTTCTTTGTGTATAATTTTGTGAATCATAGATACTGTTTGGCTATTCTCATGTGGTCACACTTCACTATTTATTCAGTCACATATGCTCAAACTCCCTGTGTGGCCACTCCTTAAATGTCAGCATACATTTCTTACTTTGTAATTGAAAAAAAAGAAAAGTATTTGTGCACCTCCAATGAAGAATTTGAAAAGCTGTATCTGCAGTGTTTTTTGTGAAAGAGAAAATAGTTTGAAACTTCAAAAAAAAAAAAAAAATGTCTCTCTGTGAATATAAATGTACTGATGTCTGACTACTTTACACCTACAGATTCCACTGTCACAGGTGCTCAGTTTTGCTATAATAAAACCTTTACAGAACATGGTAGTAATCAGCCATCCATGCAAAAGCAGAGGTCGGTGTGGTGTACAGGTACATCTGTCCAGGCCAACATCTCACGCCTTGATGCCTTCTGCTGTGGATCCCAGAAAACCTGCAATAAAAAACAGTACAGTTCAAAATCAATCATACATCTCATCTGGTATCACAAATTATCATTCCAGGTTCAATTAAAAATTAGGGTAAGGTTAAATGCTCAATATTAGGGCTGCACAATATTGAAAACCTTAAAATATTTTGTTTATCTGCTGCTATATATATTGCGATATATAAACAAATTTCAAGAGATTATTATTTAGAGTGAATCTGCATTGAAAATTATAAACAAATGAAAATACAAGTATTGATAAATTCAATAGAAGAAAAATACAATTGAAATAAACTGCATGAAGTTTTCTAGGAAAATCTAACTTATCAGGTACGGAAATTGAATTATCGAATGTGAAATAAGTCTTCACTGAGGTACAGCCTCTCCCTACCCTACAAAAAACATATGACAATGACACAAGACAATGTCTATAATAAATAGTGTGTGTGTAAATTCTTCAGTACCGTCAGCAGAACCGATAACATCTGAGCTTATCGATACTGCGGTCTTCCTTAATTTGGCCCCAGGGCCCGTTTAATGTTTAATAACGGATTTCGGAACCTATCCCTATGTATGGGTGAGTTCATATGGATGAAGGCCTGTTGTGTTCGGTCTCTTTGTTTGTGATAGTGGCAGCTATTGTGAAACTCACCTTCGTCATGTACTGAGTGTGGATGGCATCAAGATCTTGTCCTGAAGAATCACAGGGTCAAATGATATCTCATCTGGTAACAAGAGCATAGCCATAACTTTAAGAACTCTAATGATATCTTTACCCCCTGATATTGTATTGCGGATAGATATTTAAACATTTTAAAGGCTAAGAGTATGAGCCATGAGTAAACTGGATAGATATCTGTGAAAAATAACTTGCGTGCCTAAAGCTGTCAACCCCCTGAATTCAGCATTTGAAAGTAAAAAGGATTTCAGTATTTATCAGTCAAACATACATAAAAAAAATACCTTTGAGTTGGATTATGGTGTCTGTCTCATTGGCCAACATAATTAAAAACACACCTAGAATATATATATATATAGTGTGTGTGTGTGTGTGTGTGTGTGTGTGTGTGTGTGTGTGTGTGTGTGTGTGTGTGTGTGTGTGTGTGTGTGTGTGTGTGTGTGTGTGTGTGTGTGTGTGTGTGTGTGTGTGTGTGTGTGTGTGTGTGTGTGTGGTGTGATCCATGACCATTATCCTGTTAGAATTATAGTTAAATGAATTATTATAACTATGAATTATATGCCACCTATTATTTAGCTTCTCAAGGACAATGTCACTGAAAAAAACTGGGGTTAATGAATTTAAAGTGAGAGATTTCATTCAAAATCATAAATCCTACAGACCCACAATAATTGAACAGTATGTATGAAGTTTTGCTTACTAGTCGAGTTCATAGCCGTGGAGATTGTCTTGGACCCCAGGGGGTGCAGCAGGACATCTATGATGATCTTCAAGAAAATAACATGCAATTCGTCACAGAGCCAACAATATTACATAGAATTTATAATAGAACACAGGGTTTATTACAGGAAAGCATAAAAAGCAAAAAATATACATAAAAAAAAATCTTAAGGTAATATATTGTGCAATAAATGCATATGAAATTATTATAATGATTAAACAATAATTCCCCCTTTGATGTGGAGTTTTTTTATTCCTTCTGAAATCACTTATTAACAATATTTGTAGTGACGTCATTAACCGTACGTTAAAATGAATTCTTTCAAGGTTAAAATTAGCTAACTTCCAATCACCCATTGACAAATTACCAGCAAAACAAAACTATCAAAAACTGTTATCAACACAAAAATGTGGTTAAAAACCCACACTTATGTAAAACAAGAGCTCAATTGTAATGTAAACTTAACTTAGCTCTTCTGAAAACGGTTCAGATGCTAACAGACTTTTTCGAAGACACAAAACCATTTCTATAAAGTAAATATTCAACAGAAGTGTATCAATTACACGTAAGAAATATATCAGGCATGTATGTATGTATTATTTGTTTGATTTTGGTAACTGAAACTTACCTGAAAGCAGAACAAAACAACAGTGAGAGACGCTATTTTGCTGTTTGTCAGTTAATGAGGTATCCTCGTTTCCATCCCAGCGGGCACCTGGACGTCAATTTGACATCAACAAATAGTCAAGATTTTGACCACCATGTATAACATGCATGAATATGCACATTTTCATTATATTTTGTAATTATTTCCTTGTGGTTGTAAAGACGCCAAACAAAGGTATCAATCTGACATGTTTTTTCTTGTCCCTACATCTCAGGTCAATATCATTGACATTAAATCGATGTTGATTTGATGTCAGGAAATAAAACGGCAATTTGATGTAAAATGTATATCAAAACAATGTCTGAAAAAGTATATTTATTGCTCACTGTAAATCAATGCGACTAATTTTCAACATCTAAAAGACCGATCTTAAAAATTTTAGGACTTTGTAGGTCTATGTATTTAGCATTTTTATTTTATTTAAATCCAAGCAAGTTTAATTCAGTTCTTGATTAAAATGACAGTAGACACTATAATTGCATATACTATAAAAGGTAAATTTAATCTGACATTGAAGCTGATTTTTAAAATGATCATCATCGACTACAAATTGACTACAAAAAGACGTCACATCCTGGTCATATCGCGCGGAAAAGTAGAAGATCTGCATAACCGCCCGCCCTCACACATCTGCTCAACTGCCAGAGAAGAGATCGTCGATTTCAATTTTAAAAAATATTCCTCTTTCAACTCTTGGTAAGTAACCAGCTAGCATGCTATTGTTGTTATTATGTTAATACACCATCTTATACATAGGCTACTTAATCTGAATGGGTGTAATTTTCAGAATTATGTCGAATAATTCCACAGCCTTTACCTGAGCTAGTTAGCTAGCTAATTTAACCTGAGGTTATTAGCTTAACTGTAACGTTTACATTTTGGTATGATGGAAGAAGTGTCTTCCTGTCTGCCATCGTATGATTTTAAAAGTGTGTGTGTGTGTGTGCATGCTGTGTGCGTGTGTGTGTGGAAAAATGTCGATTTTACTGGTTTTCTGAGGCCAAACCGACCGCGACGATAACGTTATTTACTTTCGATTGGAATTTGTTCCTTTAAAAGTGGGTGTTTCAAGCGTTAGTCCGTTACATAGGCTAACGTTATGTTTTGTTTGTTCATTTTTGAGATGCGATCCGGGTCACAGAGACCATAAAACATTGGGAAACATTGCCAACTAACTTATATCTAACGTTATGCGAATAATCTTGAAAAATGCATGTTCTCGTAGTGGTAATAAAATATCAATATTATGACTAATTACAATGGGTGTAAAATGATATCCTAACCATGTGAAATGTTTTCAATTTTTTTTCCAGCGTACCAGCCCCAGATCTGTCACAGATTTCAATAAGAGGTAAGTTGAAATGGTAGTATCCATATAACGTTACTGGCCTATGACATTTTATGTATTCCTTTCCCAATGGAAGAGAAAAGTAAGTGTGTTCTTCTAAACAAAAAATAGCTGCTGCATTGAATTATTTTATTTTTTTAATGCACATTTTTCGTTTGTACAGAATATGATGTCATATTGCTCTCTTTGGTCTGACGTTCAGAGTTCCAAAATCAACTCCGATTCAACAGCTTAACAGATAGCTAACCAGCGAGGAAAACGAAAACTCATGGTAGGTTACTATGAAAAGTAAAACAAACATTTGCTAACAGATGTAATTATTACACATACAATATCTTATTCACATATTCTTGTACCTCATATACATTTCTGCATATTTGCTTAATTATTCCTTCAGACAGCTCCGATGTCAAATTGGTGCAGCTACCCTGCGGGAAAATGTCAACATTGTGATTAAAAGGTCAGTCTCTGAAGTTGTGTGGTTAATATCTTAAAATGTATTTAATACTCTTAAATGAATACGCCCTGATCTGCGGATTGAAGATGAAGAACACGCTGAATCTGATTATAACAAGACCGAAGCGAACACGAATTTGTGTGGTTTACACTTAATCACAAATATTTAGGGGACGAGGGGACGAGGCAGAAGTTTAGGGGAATTTGATTATACTATTTCAGAATGCCCGTTGGGCAGGACAGTTATGCATTTTGGTACCCCTACTGAAAACACAATAGCCCGGGACGTCTGGCTAGCGATTTTGTGAGCCCTGACATTATTTCACATTTCTTCCTGTACAGCATGTATAACTTTGTTTATTCACTTTTTTTTTACAGAATGCTTGCAAATAGCCTCATGTCTATACTGAACATGGATGGGACTGGTGATAAGCTGCCTTTCAGAAGAATTGAACTTTATAAGGTCGCAATAGGTAATTACATTTTCTATTTGTGCACCTACACCACCTATAGCTCTATTCTCTACATGATTTTTATTTTGATCAGTATGTGCAAGATAAATGGCAATTGCTGTTACATTTTTCAGGTGCCATCCAGAAGTAACAACCCGGCATCACAGAAGCTTCCATTGGTAGCCTTACGGCCTACCATTTGTTCGCTGCACCGGACAGAAGAGGGGGCACTGGGCGCCGGAAGGTAGGAGCTGCCGCAAACAATGTAGATTAGGCCCAATTCCATTTCTCTGTTTTTACCCTTCCCCTTCATTTTACCCCTACACCGTGTCCTTCTGAAACATGATGGAAAGATATAGGGGTAAAAATATTCTCCATGGAAAAAAAGACACTAATCGCATACATAGGGAAGAGCCTGGACAAATGTGATGTTTTGAAATCACTGCTCTCTGGCTTTATATACTAAATACTTAATAAATACTTTCTGGCTTTATATACTAAATACTTACTAAATACTTTATATACTCTCTATATACTGTAGAGTAGCCTACTACTGATGGGTACTAAGCATTTGTTATGTTAATGGACAGGCCCCATTTTAATGTTTGCTCTCTTGTTTTCTTGTTCCCTTTTACAGGCACTTGAGAGCCCTTGAGGTGTGAACCCATAGCGCCCCCACTGCATTACACTGCTCAAAAAATAAAATAAAAACATATCAGATCTCAAAGTATGTGTATGTTGTCAGTCATTGTACATTTAGGTTGGAATTGAGTGATGCTTAGCATTGAAATGATATCAAAATATGTCAATAATTTGATGTAATTTTGACATCAATGTCTCAATGTGGTTCATGTGGGTTGTCTACAAACCTGAAAGGTTGGTGGTTCAATCCCGGTTCCACCTGACCAAGTGTCGAGGTGTCCATGGAGCAAGACACCTAACCCTAGCTGCTCCCGACGAGCTGCATGGCGCCTGTGCATGGCTGCCATCGCCGTCAGGTGTATGAATGTGTGTGTGAATGGGTGAATGCTGAGGCAAATTGTAAAGCGCTTTGGTGGCCATTGGGTCTTATGAAAGCGCTATATAAATGCAGTCCATTTACCATTTACCATTTATAATGTTTATTGAACATATTTTGTATTTTAATGCCTATATAACACAATATTGCCTACATTCAGTCACAGTCAATAATACGAATGTTGTATTTGATGCGAGAGTGGTCATGTGAGGTCAGACTGCAATAGCTTGAACTTAGAACCCAGCAACTAATTAATATACAGTTATTTCAGTTGCTTATAATTTGGCTTTGGCTGCATTACCCTATATTTATGTTATTTTTACAAATGTAATCAAATTCGTTAGTACTAGATGTTTTGGGATATTTAAAATGACATTTTAATTATATAATGATGAAATGACCGAAATGAACGAAATGACTCGATAAAAGATTTGTTCATTTTGCTGAACGAGACTCAAAGATCCGAGTCAGTAAAATGATCCGAACTTAATAAATAAAGTATAAAGTAGTAATAAATATAAATAAAGTATAAAGTAGCCCTGTCTTTTAAGTGATACTTATATGAATTAATAAACGCTTCACTGCTACAGCTCAACTGTTTTTATAGACCATTTTGTGAGATGTAAACAACACTGGTCGAGAAGCACTTCCTGTTTCTGTTTTTTAACACTATATAAACGTTGGGATAAAGTACAACCAACAGAACATATATAACTGAATCAAAAAGTTAAACAAACATCTTTAAGATATTTTCTTTACATTTGAAATAAAGAAACCATTTACAAACTGAAACAGGAAGTGTTTCTGGACAAGTGTTGTTTATATCTTGCAAAATGGTCTATAGTATTTATACAGCACTGTATATTTGATAGGAAAAATACCTATACACTATGCATAAATTAAACTATTATACTATATTTATATATATATTTATTTTTTTATCTTTACAGGCAATCTTGCAGCTGAACGCAAGGCGGAGGTCACCTGTAATGTGGGCATACCCACGATCTGACCACTGGTGGGACACAATTGTTCCGGATTTCACCCCGGTGCAATTCATGCAGAATTTCCGTGTATCCCCAGAATCGTTCGAGTACATCTGCAGTCGGGTCAAGCATGCCATGGGGAGAAGGAACACAAACTACCGTTTGTGTGTCCCAATCCGAAAGCGTGTGGCAATTGCCATCTGGAAACTGGCCACGGGTGGTGAATACAGGACAATCAGCCATCTTTTTGGGGTAGGCCTCAGCACTGTATTTAATTGTGTCCAGGAATTCTGCAACACAGTCATCAAGGTGCTCCTTCCCGTCCACATAAGATTTCTGAATGCTGAAAAGTTGTTAGAAATGTCTACTTTCTTTAATAATTGTTGGAGAGTTCCGCAGTGTGTGGGTGCAATTGATGGCAGCCACATTCCAATAATTGCACCAGAGGACTATCCACGAGACTACTTTAATCGTAAAGGCTGGCATTCTATTGTTCTACAAGCAGTTGTGGATGGCAAAGGTCTTTTCTGGGATGTTTGTGTTGGCTATCCAGGGAGTGTGCATGAACGCCAGAGTGCTACGACAGTCACATTTGTGGGAGGCCCTATGTGATGGGGAATTACTAGGGCAAAACAAAGTGACCATCTCTGGCTGTGATGTTGGACATTACATGATCGGTGATCCGGCATACCCCATGCAGAATTGGCTCATGAAGCCCTTTTCAGACACTGGCAGACTGACCCCTGAACAGCACACCTACAATTACCGGCTGAGCAGTGCACGATCGGTTGTGGAGATGTCTTTTGGCAGATTAAAAGGAAGATGGAGGTGCCTCCTAAAAAGAAATGACTGCAAGCTGGAGCTGTGCAAGAGGATTGCACTGACCTGCTGTGTGCTCCATAACATTTGTGAGGAACATGGTGATAATTTCACTGAAGAGCATCCAGACAGGACTCTAAACATTGAGCCTCCTGTTCAGACATTACCTGAACGTGCGAATACAGAAGGGGCTGACATCAGAGCTGCATTAATGATGCATTTTAACAGAGGGAACGAGTGATTCTTTGAATACACCAATGCCATATTTTTGCAACACTGCCGTTTGTGTTTGAGGATAACTGCACTTTCATATTTTGTATTTTCTCATTCCTTCAATAAACCCTATTATCTCTAAAACTGCATTTTGTGAATAATTTCATAAGCCATTTTATTGCCCTGTAAACATTTAATTGAATAATGTATGGTAATGAGAACTCCTCAATCCACCTATTATCTGAAGCCTTTCTAGAAGACAAAGCAAAAATTGTGAATTCTTGAAACAAAATATATTGTGAAATAGATTACTGTATTAGATTAGAGTAGTAGCTTTAATTTACATGTTGGGCAGGAGCCATAACTATCACCAAACTGCTTAACACAATTTAAAATATTAATATTTCCCTTTTCCTCAATTCATTTTAAACCATCAAGTTTTTATTGACTTCCAATCATTAACTAATTTGGATTTGAATCATATTAAATGTTGAAATGTTATAGAATTTTATATGCAACTAATCGCTTCACCGGATTAACATGTTTAATGTACACATTATTTATATGAACATTCACCAAATCCCATTTAAAAATAAAAAGTGTTAAAGAAACTGAACCAGACATTTGTATGAATAAACATGTTTATTTAAAAACAACAATACAAATCTTTATAAAACTTTGGAAATGTAAAGTGCAGTAAGTGAAAAAAATTGTAAATAATTAATTTAAATAAAAAATGTACATAAAAAGCAGCAACCAACAATACTGTGGTTATATATTTGCAATCATTTTTGCACTTGTGCCTCCATTACGGCCACCATGCGCCCCATGAGTCCAAGCAGAGAATGTGTGTCCGCTCTCATGTCCTGACGCAAGGCATCGTCCATTTCTTTGCTGTGCTGCAAGAACCTCTCATCTGCCCTTTCCAAATATTGTACCAGTTCTGAGGTACTGTCTCTCTTCCTTTTTCCTGTATACAACAATAATAGCAGATGACTGATCAATGTGTTGTCATACCATTACAAACAATTGTTATCTGCAGGGAATTGGGTATGCATCTGCTATATTAATTATACAAAAAATTTGTATAGCATCATACTATCATAACTATCATTTCAGATTTTGCTCATGTCCATAAAAACGCATCAACATAATATTGTATAAAGCAAGTTAATGTCAGATTGACCTAATATTCTATATTAAACTTTTTTCAAGTATTTTCTAGACTTTTGCTTTTTGTTTAAAGTAATAAAATGTAATTGTTATACATCAAAGCATGTTGTATTGCATTATAAACATACATAAACATTATTTCAGTACCTGATAATCTTAAATACAGTATGTATGTATGTATGTATATCAATATATCTATATATTACAGGAACATTTCAATGTTTGCATAATGTATGGTGTGACCATTCGCACACCAAGTCTTACCCCGTTCTGAAGATGCTTTCTCCAGAGCTGCTACACGACGGCGCGGGAGAGCTGCAGGTCAGCGTGGCGGTAACTTGACGTTGTCGTCATCACGGTCGGTGATGGCAGACAGATCTATACATAAAAAAAAACAAGACGACAGTGCTTTAAAAATATTGTCCAATGCAGTTTACACACTATTCTGTGCTACTTTATACAATGAAATCACACATAATACAATCAGAGCTAGCTAGCCACATTGCAAACACTGATTTAAGAAATCAGAACCTCACCAAAAAGCTAAGAAAATGCTCGAAAGAAGTAAAATAATCTAAAAACAGAACTTACCAGCATCGGTGCAGTTTTGCTGTAGAGAATCATCCACCATTGACTCGAGCATTATTGTTGCCGAGTTCAGAGCCCCGGTCACCTGGCATGCCGGCCTATCGCCGAGAACAGAGTCGAGAACGTCGAAATGTGGGTTTCGACGAAGGCGACCATTGCCGCTTCGACCGAGGTCCTTTTTTTGGTCTCTGTAGTCCTTCTTTAGTTTTTTTTAGTTTTTAGTATTATCTGTTGGAGGTTCCGGTTCGAACCCCGCTACAGCCATCTCTCTCTGAATTTGCTGCAAAACCGGTTTCGTCCGCGAAGCCCCGTCTAATTTACTCTGAACTTCTGCAGAGGACCAGAGTGCAATAAAGCAGCTTGTTTCCTCCTCGGACCATAACTGTTTTTGCTTTATTGCGTCCATCGCGTTTGTTTGCTAGCTGCTAATTCAAAAATGGCGCTCACAATTTTTTTGGTCGTCTGTTGGTCACGGTAACCCGCCCCCAGCCGCTGACGTAAGCGGTTCTTGCTCCTAGACCAGCAATGATTTGGTGCTACTTAAGAACCACTTTTACTGGTTCAGAGCTGGTGCTTTGGTGGTCGAAAAACAAAGAACCGATTCTGAAACTAGGCTCTGGCTCCGAACCAGCACCAGCTCTGCCTTGGTGGAAAGGGGTATTGGTAACTAAAGGCACTGGGGTTGCGGTGCCCACCGGCTTGGGCCCACAATCGCTGCTCGCAGCTATATATATATATTTTTTTTTTTTTTTTTCTAGCGACTATTCGGGCACTTTTGGGGCCCTTAACATGCTCGAAAACTCTTGAAACTTTGCACACGGGTCAGAACCCGCGGCCATCAGAGCCGGGCTGAAGCTGGTACCCGGGCGTGGCAGGGCGGCTCGTCAGCGCCCCCTGGAACGGGGTCCGAACACTTGGTCCATAACTCAAACACACTTGCATGTAATAATATGAAACTCGGTACACATGTCGATAGCATCATTTCATCTATACCTCACGTTCTTACTTTTTACCCCAGCCCAACAGGAAGTCGGCTATTGAGGTTTGTTTGTAAAACACACGCAATGAACTTTTAAATACTCCTCCTAGAGCTCTGATCCAAATTCGACGAAACTCGGTCAGCGTGAAGTCAAGACATTGAGGATGAAAGTTTGCGTGGGGATTTTTGATATCTCGAACGGTTTGGCCGTGGCGAGGAAACGAAACTATGGCGAGAAACGTGAAACAGGAAGTGTGTCATAACTTCAGCATACATTAACTGATCTGGATGAAACTTCAGCAGTGCGTTCGCTGTAAGAGGACGATCACATGGATGTGACTATTGTGAGTCAAAGTTATAGCGCCACCAACTGGCAGCAGGAAGTGTGTCACTTTCAAAATGCTTTGAAATCACCCTCTTATTTTTACCCGATTTGCTTCAAACTTCATCTGTATAATGTAAATACACGGCAGATGAAGACCTATGAATGGATTCTTGATATCTTTGAAAGTGTTGCCGTGGCAACGCATCAAACTTTACCATTCTTTTAGGATGCATTCTTTTAGGGATTCGAACATTTGTCCATAAATCAAACACACGTGCATGGATTAATATGAAACTCGGTACACTCATAGATCACATCAGGCCAAACAACTTTCGTGCTCTAAGTTTTACGACAGTTCAAACGGAAGTCGGGAATTATGTTTTTTTTTTTAAATAAATGTCCTAGAAAAACATCAAATTACAACCCATGCTGTTACCAATCACCACCAAACTCGGTGTGCATGAAGTCAAGACATTGAGGATGCTAAATTCCGGACGGATTTTTGATATCTCGAACGGTTTGGCCGTGGCGAGGAAATGAATGTTATGAGTAAAAAAGGACACATAAAGTGTTAGTACATAAACTTGGTTAGTTTTACTGACAGTTACAAAACTTGCCGTGTATATTGTTCTATTCAAGCCAAACAACTTTCTAATTAACAATAATAAGCTCAAACCAACAGAAAGTCAGATATTGTAGTTTATAAGTGGATTTTGTCTCAGAGAGAGACAGAGAGAGATCTCCCAGCGGTGTGTGTGTGTGTCTGTGTGGGGAGGGTGGGGGCTGGTGTCTCTGTTTATGTGTGTGTGTGTGTGTGGCTGGCTATATAGCCAGCCACACACACATGGGAGATCACACACACTTGGGAGATCAAGTAGAATTTCCATAACTCTGTGTGTTAAACTAATAATCACTCTTGTGTTTTAAACACAATCTACTTAATACAGACAACTTCATTATAAAGATAAACAACAATTCCAAAAAATATATTATCATAATCTATGACAAAAAATGCTATTATAAACTAGATTAGTGGATAATACACATTGCTCTTTATATTGTTCTAAAATACATTAATGAAAAACAAGATACCAAAAATCAAAAAGATAAATTATTTTAGATATAGTCATGGCTATTATAAAATTGAGACGTGTTTTAAATGTATAGTGCCGATGTTTAATGAGGTAGCAACATATGATAGATAGGAAAGAACAAGAAAGGTAATTAATAATCTGTCATTGCGTCACTGCATTATGATATGAAAGGCTCAGTACAGTGCGGCACAAAGTGCTTATGCGCATCCTGAGCGGAGAATGATGCGCTTGAAGCCACGTGGAGTTACAGCGCGCAGCGTGTCCAGTCCGCATTGAAAGGTTCAAAGCACAAAGGAAATACATATTGATGGACAGTGGATTATACATTGTCTATCTATGCAATAGTTTATTGAGCCTTTTCTTTTAACAGTTTTAAATTTCAGTTACTGTGCGTGTGAAGAACAATTATAGAGCTCTGACTCTACTCTAGTGTTGTGATCACCCGGTAGAAAGTAACACGATTAAGTTACAGCAATAAAGTCCAGAAAGATAGAGTTTCTTTATTCAAAACCATAGACCTTTATCTACAGATCAAGTATAATAGTATTAACATTGAATCATCTTGAAGATAGTTTCATCATTGACTAACCGAACACGACGGGCTGTTTGTGTGCCTTTTGTGGGGCTTAACAATAACATAGAATAGTATACGCACAATGCAGGATTTGAATCAGCCTCGTCTGATCGATACCCGATCCGGCAAAATTGGCAATATCTGAGCCGATACTGATCCTGAGTATCGGATATCGGATCGGCGTAACCCTAACTACTAAAATGTAAACACAAGTAGATGTAGACCTGGATGTACACCTGACCTTTCAGAAGGCTGCTCACGCATACTTTGTGATTGATTTGTGCCCTTGATGCGCACTTTTGCCGAGCCCTCACTGATGCAAGCTCTTCAGCACACTTCTTTTCGACAGTCAAAGCGGGAGTTACGTTTGTGCACAATAACCCTAAAGGCACCAGGGTGGCGGTGCCACCGGCTATATATATATATATATATATATATATATATATATGTATATATATAAATATAGCTGCGAGCAGCGCATGAAGGGCCAAAGGCGGCCGGTACCGCCACCCTGGTGCCTTTAGGTAACTAAAGGCACCGGGGTTGCGGTGCCACCGGCTTGGGCCCGCAATCGCTGCTCGCAGCTATATGTATATATATATATATATATACAGTATATATATATATATATATATATATATATATATATATATATATATATATATATATATATTTTTTTTTTTTTTTTTTTTTTTTTTTTTTTTTGTGAGCATCTGCATTGGACCCCCGCTTCAAGCAGCTGCCCTTTCTAGAAAACGAAAGAAAGAGAATGTGTCTTCACTAAACTTACTGTTGATGCCACAAACAGTGTATGTTTGCAGACTTCTCTTATTTTCATGAACCAAATGCTGGCTAATTAACTAGACTGTATTAAGGATTAAATTTATTTACTTTACTGGTGTTAGTATTTATGTTTCATTTTGTTACAGATTCAAGTGGAACAGCAGGAGGAGGCAGTTGAAGAGAAACCGCCTGACACAGCTGAAGAAGGTATTTTAAATTGATAACAAGAATTCTGTTTAAATTTAAAGAGTAGGCATACTGTAGCATAAAAGTTTGGGATGCATTTGTAATTAAAATGTATTTAAAGAACAATTTTGAAATGCAAACAAACTTTTTCATCATGTATTTCCATCAATCTAATTAATTTTTTTTTCAGATGAGATGTGTCCTGCAAAAAAACTGAAAGCTATGGATTTGCTCTTCGGCAACATCTTTCAGCAGATGCCAGAGACCTGTCCACTATCAAGGTCCGCTAGTGTGGTCAGCAGGGACAAGGTACTCAAATACAGATCCATGGCTCCTCTGAAAAAAAAAATCTGAAGTAGACTGGGGTTAGAAAAAAAACCAAGTTATTTCATCAACACTTGTTTGTTCAAATCTGTCTTACACTCACCACTAAGTTTTAATCACACTCTCTGTGGTGTTACTGCCAGTTGCACTTTACTGTATTTACACACTTTGCTGTATTTTTACACACTTTGCTGTATTTACACACTTTGCTGTATTTACACACTTTACTGTATTTACACACTTTGCTGTATTTACACACATTGCTGTATTTACACACGTTGCTGTATGTACATGCTTTGCTGTATGTACACACTTTGCTGTATTTCCTAAATGTTCTGGAAATATATACAATGTTTACAATAAAAGCACTCATGTTGCATAGAAGTAATATTATTTTTCTTGGTTTACTTGCCTTAATGTATTTTGTGTCAAATGCAGATGTACTAAAATTTTCAGAATCAAATCATTAATAATCGAATCGAAATTCGAATCGAATTTCATTGTTAATCGAATCGAATCGTTCTGACTTTGCAAAAATCGTTGTTTGAATCGAATCGAAAACCTCTGAATCGTGAATTAAAATCGATTCGCTGTCTACCCAAAGATTCACAGCCCTAAACTGATAATTTGCCACTTCTCATTGAGAGCTAAGGTTCCAGGTAAATTCAAGGTTAACATTGTAGCCGGCTGTGTGTTGTTCTTCACTCGGACACGCGCTGCAATTCGTTTGTGGAGGTTTTATTCCGTTCCGTTGAAATCACAAATCAAAATGCACACAAACCAAGAAAAATAATATTACTTCTATGCAACATGAGTGCTTTTATTGTAAACATTGTATATATTTCCAGAACATTTAGGAAATACAGCAAAGTGTGTACATACAGCAAAGCATGTACATACAGCAGCGTGTGTAAATACAGCAACGTGTATAAATACAGCAACGTGTGTAAATACAGTACAGCACCCCCTAGGAAAAATCAGTCGTAAGTTTAACGTCACTTTTCATTTTTATGTAGATGATTCTCAATTATACATCCCACTAAAATCATGCACCTCAATGCAACCTCTCTTAGACTGCTTAAAAGAAATCAAAATTTGGATGAGTAACAACTTTCCTCAGTTGAACGAGAATAAAACTGAAGTTATCATCTTTGGCCCCTCAAGATCAAAAACTGCCACCACCGTTGACCTTGGTCCCCTTGCACCATATGTTAAAAATCACGCACGTAACCTAGGCATTATTTTTGACTCAGAACTCAATTTGGAAAAACAAGTATCAGCTGTAGTGAAATCCAGTTTCTATCAGTTGAGAATAATTTCCAAACTCAAGCCTATTCTGTTATGCAAAGATCTGGAAAAAGTAATTCATGCCTTCATAACCTCCCGTTTAGACTATTGTAATTCTCTATACTTTGGTCTCCCTCAGACTTTAGTGGCACGGCTTCAGATGGTTCAGAAACGCAGCTGCCAGACTGCTCACAAACACAAAAAAAAAAACGTGAACACATCACACCCATCTTAGTCTCTTTGCACTGGCTTCTGGTCCAGTCTAGGATAGAATTTAAAATACTGCTAATGGTTTTTAAATCTTTACGTGCACTGGCCCCAATACTTAACAGATACTATTCAGCTACAAGCAACTCCCAGAGCCCTTAGATCTTCCAGTCAGGGCCTGCTGCATGTTCCCAGCTGGTTACGGCTTAAGGACATAGTGGAATGATTCAAACATTGTATAATGTGATAATTAATAATTAAAAGCAGAAGACTGTTCAAATTCATATTGAACAATAAAATTAGTACTATACTTATTATTATTTTCGTTGTTCCTCATCCTGGAACTATAAAATGAAGAGTTGTTCATGGTCTGACGACAGTTCAAGTTGTAAAAGTTCTGATAAAGTTATTTGGCACTAGCCTTTTGTACATGGCCTACTGTCTAGCCTACTGTACATGGCTGTGAAATGTGAATGGGGTTGCACATGTGTTAATCAAAGGTGAGAAAAACATTATGAAATGATCAGAGGTGCCTATTCAAACCGCGTGCCCCTCTAGATTTATGAGGCAAATTTATTAAAATGTAGGCTTATATAGGCTATACCTGTAGGCTACATATTTTTATTTATTTATTAAAATACACTGTAGATTACGTAAAAATACGGTACAATGTACCATACAAAATTGAGGATTTTTCCATAGGGTATTTGTCTTTGTTTTTTGTCTGAGGTTGCCATTTATTTATTTATTTTTTTTCGGGTGTGTGGATATTCTGACACTATGTGGTAAAACCCGAAAATTATGTTTTGCTAAATGTCAAATAAGCTGTTAACATAGGCTTACATTCAGTTTGACTGTGTTATTGTTGCAATCATTCTGCTCTAAAACTAATTGCCTCTTGTGGGATTAATAAAAGTTGATTGAATTGAATACTTAACATTAGACTACTTTGTGAAATTCCTTATTTTGATACATTATTTTCAGTGGGCCCGAATAAATTTGTGGGGCTGTAATTTCAGTGTGCTATACCAACGCTATTCAATTAATATTCAGAGGTCTTGGCGATAAGGTGTATTTCCTTTCAGAGGCTTCGAACAATTATAAAAACTTTTTTTTGGGTCATATGACTAATTATATAGTCATATAATTTTCACTTCCTGCTCAGCTACTGTTCACGCGCTCTGCTTATGTCGCTTTGCTCATCGCTTCTATATTTTTCTATATATTTATTTCTTTTCACCTAATTTTAACTTCAGCAAATCAGCACAGTGCTCTGACGCTTGGATTACTTAAAAGTACTTCACACTTTTATTCAACCAGCCTCTCACTGCTTACATTCCGGGGAAGAGAAAACACAACTCCCAACATTCATAAGGATAAGAAAATGCCTCTTCCTGGAATCTACTTGCTGCCCTAACTGCCACAGACTTTTACAAAGGATTGCAGTTCTTGAAACAAAGTTAAATACGGGACCGACAAATCCAGACGGAAACGCACAACAGAGCTTCGTCATGACGCCTCTCAACACACAGCCGGTGAGTCCCATGAACCCAGTTCTCTCTCGACAGGCTATACTGACTGTAGAGAAATCGAGCCGAATCGACTTACAAATCGATGGCACAAACAGGGAGCGAGACCCAAAGGCACTCGAGACATCAGATTGTCACGAGCACCACATATTTCAGCAGTAGCATCATCTACCCCAGATATGACTCTGACAAGGATTGCAACCACTGGTCTCCTACCACCACCTATACATCTTGAGAACAGATTTGAAGTGTTAATGAATGAGGAATCCCTGAAATTTGACGAATGTGATCGAACACAGACTGAGTCAGCCTGTAGCTAACACTGATGCAAGCCGGCGCTCAAGGTCGAGCAGACAGCGGCACTCAGCTCAGAGCACAGCCGGGCCCAGGACTCTGATAGTGGGCGACTCCATAATCAGAAACATTAGTAGCAGGGATACAACTACGTGCTGCCTTCCACAAGCAACAACTTCTGATGTAAACAGGGAACTTCAGAACATTCTTATGAAACATAAGACTGCAAATCGACTCATCGTTCATGTGGGGAAAAATGATATTCATAAAGAGCAGTCGGAACTCCTTAAGAAGGATTTCAATGAACTTTTTGAATCACTTAAAAGACTGAAAGTTGAAACATTCATCAGTGGACCACTCCCAGCAAGAGGAACAAACAGGTTTTCACGGTTGCTTGGGCTAAACACATGGCTGCAAAAAACCTGCAATATAAAAGGAGTGAACTTTATTGACAACTTCAATCTTTTCTGGAGTCAGAGGCAACTGTTTCAACGGGATGGCAACCACCCAAACAAACTTGGTTCAAGAGTGCTAAAGGACAATATCTACTTCTCCCTCCATCATCCTTCTGCAGTGTGTGCCAATCCATTCAACCTGAATGGCACACATACACCTGGACACAGTATGAATGACCACAGGACTTCACTTCAGCACCTGAATGGATATATTGTTGACACATCACACAAGGACAATGATAACACCACTCAGCCACAACAACCTCTGCTCACGGATACAATCTCAGCAGAGCCCTGCCCACAGAGCTCACCACAGTCAGACTATGACATATCAGAACTGCTCCAAGATTCAGCACCCAAGGACGACTTTCTGGAAAACAGCCAGGGACACCAGGACAGCATTGTACAGCCTCCAATAACACCAGAGCAACAGCCCATCTCACCTGACACGTTATCACTCTCTCCAGCATCTCCACTTCTGTGCTTCTCAGAGAAAATGGAACAACTGGTGTCTGCTGGAACCAGACTATCCCACTCTTTTGCTGCAAGCCCCCAAATACCAACCAAAAAACGGCAGGCCCCACAACCACCAAAGCCTGCGGGCCCAGCTCGCCCTCCTCCTCCCCTCCTCCTCGAAGAGCTCTTCGGCCTCTGCCACAGCGCCAGGGCCCACACCCTCCTCCATCGGCTCCGAGGTGAACCAAAAACAACTGATACCAGCTCTAAGTGATGTATATCGGTTCCTCGCTATGAAAACAATAACTTTATCAAATGTTTACAAAACAAGCGGGAACCCAGTGTGCCTGAATCTTTCTCTATTGCTGTTCATTTACATGATAGAAAATCTAAGGCCTTCAACAGCCGTACAGCAAACCCATCTAATCTGGTGCCTATTCCACGCCAAACTAAGATTGCTGTGGGGACAAAAAGTAAGACTATTAAATTAGCACTCTTAAACATCCGCTCCATTAAAAATAAATCACTTCTAGTCAATGACTTAATAACCACATACAACCTGGACTTCATGTTTCTAACTGAAACTTGGCTAGAAGACAGCTGTAGTGCAACGGTCCTAAACGAAACATCCCCTCCAAATTTTACTTATATGAGTGTCTGCAGAGCGGGTAAGAGAGGCGGGGGCTTAGCTGTTCTTTTTAAAGATGTTTATCAATGTAAGCAAATATCATTTGGGAATTACTCCTCTTTCGAATATCTGGGTATTGTGTTAAAAGGTGCTCCTCGTATCTTACTTATCATTGTTTACAGGCCTCCAAAATACTCTTCAGCCTTTGCTGAGGATTTTACAGAACTGTTATCAACAATTGCCTCTGAGTTTGACTGTTTTGCCATTGCTGGAGATTTTAACATTCACATAGATAATGCAGAAAACAATATGGCAAAAGAAATCAAAACTGTTTTAAAAACTTTTGATCTGACACAGCATGTACATGGTCCCACACACAATCGTGGACACACTCTAGATTTACTTATCAGTACGGGTTTAAACATCTCATCGATTGTTATTAAGGATGTAGCACTGTCTGATCATTACTGTATTTTCTTTGATATATTGATCTCTCCTGCCATTGAAGCTAGAGCTGTGTCTGTCAAAAAGAGATGCTTAAATGAAAACACTGGTGTGCTATTTATGAAGGCTATATCCTTAAAACCAAGCATATCTGCCGACTCCGTTGATTTTCTCCTTGATTCTTTTAACTCAAAAGTTAAGAGTGTAATTGATGATATTGCTCCTGTGAAAGTCAGGAAGAATAATGGTAGACAAAAAGCACCTTGGAGAAACTCAACAGCAGTGCAGAATATGAAAAGACAATGCAGAAGAGCAGAACGCATGTGGCGGAAGACAAAACTTGTAGTCCATTATAACATCTACAAAGACAGCATCCACGCTTTCAATAGGGAACTAGGCAAAGCTAGACAGACTTTCTTCTCAAATATTATAAACAGCAACTATAAACAACACACGCACTCTTTTTGCTACTGTAGAGAGACTGACAACCCCCCCAAGCAAGATTCCCATAGAAATGCTCTCAGAAAGGAAATGCAGTGAGTTTGCTTCTTTCTTCTCTGAGAAAATCAATAATATCAGAAAGGTGATCAGCACATCCTTGAGTTGCTCTGGGGTCAGGCAGATCAGACCACAACCTGAGAAATTAGTAACTATGTCTGATTTCGAAGAAATTGATGGAACAATTTTGGTCGAAACTGTACAGCACCTTAAAACATCAACCTGCGCCCTTGACACACTTCCCACATCTTTTTTCAAAAATGTGTTACACAGCTTAGAAGCAGATCTCCTAGAAGTGGTAAATGCCTCACTTCGCTCTGGGAGTTTTCCGAACTCCCTGAAAACTGCAGTTGTCAAGCCCCTCCTGAAAAAGAGCAATCTGGATAAGACCATCTTAAGTAATTATAGACCGATCTCAAATCTTCCTTTCATAGGCAAGATCATTGAAAAGGTTGTCTTCAATCAGCTGAACAAATTCTTAAGCTCAAATGGGATACTTTGACAATTTTCAATCTGGTTTCCAATCGCATCACAGCACAGAGACAGCGCTCATAAAGATAATAAACGAATATTCGCTTAAATACTGACACAGGCAAATTATCCGTGTTGGTACTACTCAACCTCAGTGCTGCATTTGACACTGTCGATCACAACATACTTCTTGACAGGCTGGAAAACTGGGTGGGGCTTTCTGGAATAGTCCTAAAATGGTTCAGATCATACTTAGAAGGGAGAGGTTATTTTGTGAGTATAGGAGAACATAAGTCTGAGTGGACACTCCATGACATGCGGAGTCCCTCAGGACTCGAGTTCTTTGTGCCACTCCTATTCAACCTGTATATGCTCCCAATGAGCCAAATAATGTAGAAAGAACCAAATCGCTTACCACAGCTATGTAGATGACACACATCTCTACTTAGCCCTATCACCTAACGACTACAGCCCCATTGACTCCCTGTGCCAATGCATTGATGAAGTAAATGGTTGGATGTGTCAAAACTTTCTGCAGTTAAACAAAGACAAAACTGAAGTCATTGTGTTTGGAAACAAAGATGAAGTTCTCAAGGTGAATGCATACCTTGACGGTTAGGGGTCTAACAACTACAAATCAAGTAGGAATCTTGGTGTGTCTCTAGAGTCAGACCTTAGTTTCAGTAGTCATGTCAAAGCAATAACTAAATCAGCATACTATCATCTGAAAAATATTGCAAGAATTAGATGCTTTGTTTCCAGTCAAGACTTAGAGAAACTTGTGCATGCTTTCATTGCTCTCACCAGCAGGGTGGATTACTGTAATGGCCTCCTCACTGGCCTTCCTAAAAAGACCATAAGACAATTGCAGCTCGTACACGCACAGCACGCTGCTGCCAGGATTCTGAGCAGGACCAGAAAATATGAACACATCACACCAGTCCTCAGGTCTTTACACTGGGTGCCAGTTACATTTAGGATTGATTTTAAAGTCTTACTACTGGTATTTAAATCATTCAATGGGTTAGGACCTCAATATATTGCACAGTATGCTCACTGAATATAAACCCAACCGATCACTCAGATCATTAGGATCACATCAGCTAGAAATACCAAGGGTTCACTCTAAAGCATGGAGAGTCTAAACTGTTTTAATTATTCTGATTTCTTTTGAATATTTTAATTTCTTCTATGTAAAGCACTTTGAATTGCCATTGTGTATGAAATGTGCTATATAAATAAACTTGCCTTGCCTTGCCTAATTAAACAGGCCAGAATAAAACCTGATTTTAGAATATATATATATATATATATATATATATTTATTTTATTTTTTTTTACAGAACTGCTTTTGAAATTATGATTGGTATTATTATAGATGTAAAGAAGTCATTCTGTTGGATACTACTTTGTCCCTTCCTTAGTGTAAAATGGATATATATATATATATATATATATATATATATATATATATATGTATATATATATATATATATATATAATAGAAGCAAAAAAAAAAACTAAATGGTGTAATAGTTTTAGAACTTAGATCAATATTTTCTGCATAAATACCTAAATATAAAATTTAACTACAGTTATCCATGTTTAATTGGGCTTCGAACCCATGTCATTATCATATTCTAACCTTAAGTTCTACCATTCGGCCATGTGTTCACTTATAGGAGAAATGCCCAAACAAATGTTTATGCAGTGAGTATTCGCTCAAATGAGCAAGAAAACATTTTGTCGTTAACCTATTGTGAGTGTAAGCCTACTTTACATGAAAAAAAGTACACCTTTTACAGTTTTAAAAGATGATTTTATTTTAGCTGTTATGAGAAAAATAAATTCAAGTGAGCACCGCCATGTTTGTCGAACACTATAATTAATGCCAGAATAAAACCCGATTTTAGAATAGGCCTACACTCGGCGTGGTGTGTCAAAATATGCAATTATAAACTTCAATATTTAAATATTCCGTTCAAAACCACCTCAAAACAATTTGTGGCATTTTAAAAAGCAGTGAATCAATGTATTAAGGCCACTGAAACTGACATCTCTTAATACAGGAGCAGAAACGCTGGTTCAGATTTTATTATTTGTTGTTTAAATGTGCGTGTTGCATATTTAAAAAATAAATAAATAAATAAATAAATAAATAAATATATATATATATATATATATATATATATATATATATATATATATATATATATATATATATGATATGGTCCATTTAGAGCTATTTAGTATTGATTACTGTGGAGGGGAAATACCCCACCGGCAAATCGCAACTTGCTTAGCTTGGTTATGTTTTTTTTTTTGTTTTTTTATCTACATGGAATCCCATTAAGTTTTATTTTCTTTTTTTTAACATAACTGCTTTTTAAGAGATTTGTTCCTTAATGTAAAATGGAAATGCAAGGTATGTTTTAATACATGTTTATGCAGGATTTGAAACAGTGTGCATCAAAATGGATTGTACCAAAGTTCTACCACTTCGGCCATGACTTTTCTCACTGAGAAAAGCCCAGAACTTCGGTTGTTCAAGCAGTCAGTGTGCGCGCGTGAGAGAGAAGCGCTCTTCAGTCTTCGCATTCCTGAATAGCGTCATTGAAAGCACCCAATCTATTTGCGAGATAGGCCTATTTTAACTTTTCATGAATAAAATGTTCTGCTATAAAAGTTTATATTCTAGTTGAAGCTATATTCAATTTGAAAATGTAGGCTACTTTTACATAATTACGTTTTGCTTTTGCTGAATGTCCCTTGCGCCACCTGGTGGTCATTTTGCCACCGACTTTGAAATACAGCTGGTTTATTTTTGCCGCGGTAGATTTACCGCCGTCACTTGCCACGGCGGTAGGTGGCATTTTGGTTGTCCACCTACTGTACACTCATAGAGAATAATGTTTTTGATTTTTAAAGATGTAGCGCTGCGCGACGCCGGCGCTGAGCTACTTGTCCGGTGTGCGAACCCCTGGACTTGTGTTTGCGCTGTATGAGGATTTTAAAAAAAGTCACATGAGTGGAAGGACAGTGCTGGGGGTGTGTGTGTGTGCATATTTTAAACCATATCGGTTAGACCGAGTTTCAACCGGCTAATGAGGCTCAGTGGTCGGTCAAGTAATTTTTTTGTTTTCGCCATCCCTACCGGAGACTCTATATGAACATGGTAAAGTGAAATATCAAACAGCTTGAAAATGACAATGTACTATGTTTCAGGAATGGCACAAAGTGTGACTGTTCAAGCCTCTGTCTTTAGATTTGTCCTTTGTTGTGTATTTTTGGATTATGTTGTGTTGTAAATAAATCCAAACAATCTAAAAGCCATTCTTTTTTAATTCTCATTCTTTGTGCAAGACTGTTTATAAAGATATAGGGTCTGGTAGCACCTTATAAGGCCATTAGGGAGGGTCTTTGTCTTTCTCAGGTGTGAAAAGCTGTAATATTAATGGGTGGTTAACACCTCCCTGAATAAAGCTATCTTCCCAAAACACGTCAAACCATTTTTAAAAGACTTTATCTTAATGATATGGAAGTCAGGAAGATTCTCACATACTTTTTGAGCAAATACTCTAAGCTCTGTGATACAATTTTCAAAAGTCTTGTAAAGAAATAATCAGTATGGGTTTTACGACCTTATTTCAATGACAATTTTTTTTGTTTGTTGTTTTCACAAACCACGCATAAACGTCATTATCTCAAAAAGACATTTTACATAAGTGCTGCTGACATTATTGTAGCAGAGCTTGTGCTAAATACAGTGTAATAATACTTCAGCCATGAAAATGTTACCAGTAACAGAAAAAGCACAAATGTCAGAGCATGACAGAACAACTCCAGGACCCAGAAAACACCTCAGACCCCAGAGGGTTAATCCATTCCGTATTGACCTTCGACTCTGAGCCGTACTCAGCCACCATTCGACTGTAAAATGAATTTTAAATTTAAAACTTAAATATTCCGTTTGCTCCCCTGAGATCATCCAGCCCCATGTGGTGGTAAGGAAGTTTTTACTATTTTGACTGTGTATTGCTGTGTGCATGTGCTGATCGACTCCCATCCTGAGTTACTCGCCACGAAGATCCTCCTGGTCTGAGCAGTTGAGTCCCGTGCCTGAGCCCCACTGTTTTCCCTATAGAAATCGAGACTGCCAGACTCACATGTTGTTCAGAGTTCCGAAGGTCCTCTTGGTCTGAGCGACCTGAGCTCTACTGCTGTACTGAGGAAGTCGAGGAAGCCTGAGCTGGTGTCCCAAGGAAGTCAAGGAAGCCTGAGATCTACTGTTGTCCTAAGGAAGCCAAGGGAGCCTGTCACTTATGTAGCTATGAGCTGCTGAGCCCCACTGTTTTCCTAAGGGAATTGAGACTGCCTGTCCCTCACAATGTTCTGAGTCTCCCTCCTGAAGAGAGTCACTCACCCGAAGACCCTTGGGCGTGGAGCATCCAGAGTCCTTTGATCGATGGGAAGAATGAGAGAGTCCCCCACGCTGATGCTGTTTTAAATAAGTTTTAATATTTAATAAAGCCAGTCTATTTATTTTACCTTGTGTCCGGCCACGTGTTCCCTGGTGTAGCTCCTCAAGAGTGGTATTCGGCACCGGGTGATGGTAATAAATAATAATAAAAGAGTTTTTGAACTTTAATTTCACTAAGGCTGATTCATCGATTAATTTGAATTGAAATATTTAAAATACTATCACAGCAAAAATTATGTATGCAATTCATTTAGATTAATTTGTCACAGAGTATACGATCGATTGACAGCCCTAATATATATATATATATATATATATATATATATATATATATATATATATATATATATATATATAGATATTTATATATATATATATAAATATATATATATATATAAATATATATATATATATATATATATATGTATATATATATATATATATATATATATATATATCATGATGCTTATTGAGTTAATTAACTGAATGTTTCTTCCATGTTAATTAGGTTCATTATCCGAATGTGCTCCTCCCGAAAAGGGTGGTAAAATACCCTTTTCACAAGATGTAAAATATATTGCTGATGTCCTCAGAGTATGTATGTGAAGTTTTTATTTTATATTAATGGGGTTCATATTAATGTTAGGGTTAGAGATGTCACTAACCTGGGAGGAAGCTTGTATAGTCCCTACCAGCCGTTTGTTGTACGTCCTGATTTTTTTTAAAAGCAATTATCTCCCTTTTCTTTGAACTTTGAGCATTGTAACTTTGCAGATGTTGTTTATGCTCAAACAGCAACATTACACACTAACTAAAGTTAGAAAAGTGAAATCATAATCAGACCACCCTTTAATAAAACATAATTAATGCAAAACTAAACTGAAAAAGGTCAATCTTTTACTGTTACTTTTATGAAGGCATTACTTTTATATTTAATTACAATCATTTAATTACATAAATATCACTTAAAAACATGATTTGCCTGACTGTTTAAAACTGGTTCTAACTTAGTCCATGCATTTTCCCTGTCACCATAAATAGACCATGAATTTTGTGAGGCGAGAGTGAGTCTGCCTCGCTATGCGAGCTGTCCAATAGGCGGAGCAGACATGCTGCACCTTGACCACCTATTATAAAGCTCTTTGCCACGGTGTGAAGTGAAAGCAAGTTAATTGGGTGAGTCTGTAGAGCATGTGAGGGTCTTGGTTTGAGGGCTGCTGGTCTGACAGTTGAGTGTCAGTGAAACTCAGTCAAGTGTAGCTGTGAGATAGAACCCTGTCACTGGACCTGAGTAGAGAGAGAGAGAGAAGAGAGAAGAGAGAGAGAGAGAGAGAGAGAGAGAGAGAGAGAGAGAGAGAGAGACCACCTAAGTATGTCTTAGCAAAATTCAAATAGAAATCAAACCTCAAATGAAATTGTTTATATCATTTGAGATTCTACTAAAGCAATATGAAGAATGCAGTAATAAATGGAAACTGTCTGGCTGGCAGGCAGAAAAGAGAGAGAGAGCGAGAGAGAGAGAGAGAGAGAGAGAGAGAGAGAGAGAGAGAGAGAGAGAGAGAGAGAGAGAGAGAGAGAGATTACAATGGTGTATTCCATTGTGACATACTTGTTTAACACAGCTCTGTGTGAGAGTATGGGTTTTCCTGCTTCAATATACACATTTATCTTCCTAAGGCTCACATTTAATTTTCGTCATTTTGTCAGATGGAAATGAGACGATCACTTTTGCAGCATTCACTGTAAGTAGGTGATATACACTTCTCTCATAGAGCTTGCATAAATTAATTAGAAGGGACAGAATCATAGATAAGAGGAGTGCCTGGTGAGGATCTTTGTGTTTAAAAATAACTTTTGAAAGTTGGAGCCTACTGCAGGACCTCAAATGGATATATAAAGAAATAAAGATTCTTTACTTGACTTGACATAATGGCATTTGAAATAGTAGGAAAAAAATTATAAGGCTGAGATTGTTTAAAATAATTATTACAAAGAGAAACGAAATCATTCTAATATGCTGATTTGCTGCTCAAGAAATATTTATAGGTAAATGGACTGCATAAATTTATAGCCAAAATATAGCTAACCAGGAGCAACTGGGGTTAGGCGTCTTGCTCATGGACACCTCAGCACTTGGTCAGGTTGAGCCGAGGATTGAACCACCAACCTTCCAGTTTGTACACATCCTACATGAACCACTGAGCCACTGCCACCCCATTATTATTATTATTATTATTAGAAAGTTCAAAAGAACAGCATTTATCTAAAATAGAAAGCTTTTCTAACATTATACACTTCTGTTCAAAAGTTTGGGGTCTGTAAGATCTGTATTTGTTAGGTTTATTTATTTATTTATTTCGTAAAAAGAGATTAATACTTTTATTCAGCAAGCATGGATTAAATTGATCAGAAGTGACAGTAAAGACATTTATAATGTTACGAAATCTTTCGAATTTCAGACAAATGCAGTTCTTCTGAACTCTCTCTCGTATATATAAAAATGTATAATTTTTTTCTTGCGACATGTTTGTAGGTTGCATCCGTGGCCATTCTTTTTAAATTGGCTTTTATGAAATGAATAAATTGAATAAAGGCATTTTTCGAATTTTGCATTCGATCAAGTGAACATTTGGATCATTGTCTTTTTTAGTTTTCCAATTTAGTTGGCTTTTATAATTCACCTTAGATTTTTGTTGTAATTTTCCAAGTTCCAAAGGAGAAAAATCAATAATCCATTCTAGTCTCTATCTATCAAAGTGGATTCCTTCTTGTCTATTTTAAAGTGGGAGTATGTGGCACTTTAATGGGTATCGTGCAAGCTGTTTGAAATCGTATGCCAATGATTCCTGTCATTTCATGGCAGCCAAGCCATGGTTCACTGAGCGCCCACTTCTCCCTGTCAGCTGTACAGAAGACAAGCATTTAGTTGCAATCTTTGAACAGGTTGCAAAAACCAGAAATGATGTGACTGCTATTCTGTACCACCTATCTCCATTCCAAATCCACCTCCAATGTACTGCATTGTCAGGTCATGGCACAGAGCAAAAGGCAAACAGATTCAGTGTCCTTGCCCTCATCTATTCACCCTGGTTTAAGTCAAACTATCAGGAGGGGGAAATAAGTATTGCTGTACATATAGGCCCTCAGGTCTGAGGATCATCTGACCTTTGGGGATATTATTTATTTCCTATTAAAAGATTACAGGAAAAACTCATGCCCAGTACCCGGTATTGCTATCTGTGATTTCCATCCAATCCCCCCTCCCAAATTGTGTCCCAAATCTATCTATCTATCTATCTATCTATCTATCTATCTATCTATCTATCTATCTATCTATCTATCTATGTATCTATCCATCCTATCTATCTATCTATATTACTATCTATCTATCTATCTATCTCTCTATCTCTCTATCTCTCTATCTCTCTATCTCTCTATCTCTCTACTCTGTCTCTCTCTCTCTCTCTCTCTCTCTCTCTCTCTCTCTCTCTCTCTCTCTCTCTCTCTCTATATATATATATATATATATATATATATATGGTCTACTAAAAACAAAGAGACTAAAAGTTAAGAGATGGGTGTCAATATTGGTGTTTACAGCTGATCAGATAAATAAAGGAATAACTGACGAATGATCATCGAATTAATTTTTGATATGTTTTAGCTTACCTCAAGGGCATCCAAGATGTAGGTGTCTTTGTTTCCACAGTATTTTCAATTTTGACATTTTTCAGTCAAACCGTTGTTGTCTGCCAATCAAATAATGCAGGTATGGGGTTCCACGTCAAAGAGCATGCACAGAGAAGTCCAAATTAAACATGATTTAATGACTTCGTAAATGTAAGTACACATTGATGGCCTAAGACACAAAACGAGCGGTTTTTGTGAGAAAACGAACAGTATTTATATCGTTTTACCTCGTGTAATCACAGTGACGTCCAAGTGATCTGAATCAGTTGTGCAATGTCCAACTGAACCGAACTGAATCAGTTCAATGTTACGCCAGAAGTGATCGCTTGCGTGTGTACGTCACTCAATATTCACACGGAGATTTCGGAAGTTTTACCTTTTACTAAACATTTTTAGATATACAGAATATCGTCTTCCATTAAGCGGTTTCCCGATATATCTAAATATGTTTAGTGAAAGGTAAAACTTTCGAAATCTCTGTATAAACAAAGAGTGACGTAGGCGCGCAAGCGATCACTTCCGGCGCATTGCGCAGAGCCGAAGCGCCAGTGCCGTCAGATCAGTTTGCATGCTATGATTACATGAGGTAAAAACGATATAAATACTGTTGGTTTTCTCACACAAACCGCTCGTGTCTTAGGCCATCAATGTGGACTTACATTTTACGAGTCATTCAATCATGTTTAATTTCTAACTTCACAGTATTGAAAATACTGTGGAAACAAAGAGTCCTGGATCTTGCCCTTGAGGTAAGCTAAAACATATCAACAATTAATTTCAAAGTGAACTATCCCTTTAAATTGCTCTTGTGCGTAGAACTAATTTCTTATCTCATCCCAAGCCTCCATTTATAACTCCAAAACTTAGCTGCTGATATGCAGACTATTGTTGATAGAGAGAGAGAGAGAGATTCAGTGATTGAATAAGTGTGTGTGAACTACAGTACCTGTGTCTATGCACCTCTCAACAGTGTTCAGCAGCAGCATCTCTACTAATAGCCAAGCTGTAATTTTAAGTGATTTAAGAACAGTGGCATTATTTTGTGGGGTAAACATAATATTTTGTCATATTTATTGTATTGTTTGTTTTATTTATTTGCTTGGTCAGTGTCTGTAAGTGTAGGTTATTTTGCTTTGACATAACTAAAATCATTTGGTGAAGTGATAGGGAACTAATGCAGTCAAGACCTGCCTTGACTGGGAAATAATTGCACACCGTAGAAGATTTTTCAACCAATCAGAATCAAGCATTCAACAGCCTCATAGTATGACTCAATATAAGCAATTAACATGACAATCTATAAAGACCTGAGTCTTACATTGGTGGATTCCCCAGCTGATCAACTAGCACTTTTATGTGAATGCTGCATCATGACCTGCCTGCCAGATACAGCTATGGTGAAATAGCCACTTGCCCCTAGTTCCTCCTGCCTTGTAGCACATTAAAGTAAAATCGCTGTCAGCCAGAGTCTATGAGCTGACAAGATGCCCCAGTGACATTTGAGCTCCAAAGAGCAAGTGTCTTGCAACCGAGTGGTCAAATATCAAATAATAGGTCAAGCAGGGAAGAGTAGAGTGGAAGCCCTTAGAAAGGCAAGCAACGAGCTTGACAGGCATGGGGGGTTTGGTTGAACGTGTGACTGAACAAAGTGGTTCTCTGTAGGGCATTGTCAAAAGTATGTAGCTTATTGTCTTAAAAAAAGCAGACATTGACATTGATTAACATCCTTAACCCCTTGAACATGGAAACAGGAGACCGGCCTCTCTCCAATGAGTAGGACAACTCGAGTGATTCATGGCCTAAGAAATGTATCCCTCATTAAATCATCTTGTGCTGGTCTGCAACACCTGTGCGCAAGTTACAACTTAGCCTTGTTTTGACTTAAAGGGGCACTAGGTTACAACTTACATACTAGTAAATATTTTGTGTTGCACTATTAAACTTAACTGAAGCGTAACTACTTATAAACTACATATTTAATGAAGCCTCCGACCAGGAGTAATGTTTGTAATAAAATAGCAGACTGAGTGGACAGCATCAATGATTCTCTTGTTTCAACCGAGAGACTTCAATCCTTTACACAAAAGGGATAATGCTGACACTTACACTTGCTTACGTTTTAAAGAGAGAGCATTACTTTGTTTGCAGGTCTTCAACACTGAAACCTCTCCTAAACAGCACATGTCTGTGTGCATCAGTCTGTGTTGTTTTTCTCAAATAAAATCATTCATAATAAATAAACATCATGTCTTGTATTTATTTATGGATCCTTAGTAGTACTATCAAATACAATTTCTAAATGTTATTTGTAGTACATATAAAATATCTATTTTGTTATTCATGATTACATTGTATCATATTTCAATGGAAATATGTTTTTACCATTGGTTATGTGGGAACATAAGTTGGAATCAAGGATAAAATTAAATTTACAGGATACATTTTAAATAACTTTAAAATTTAAATAACTTTTCACATACTTGATGTCTGCTATTGCCACGCGCGTCTCCATCTGCTTGTAAACAGAAAGTTTTGCGCTTCCGGCTATATCAGCACGTCATTCTATACGGACGGTAATACTCCTGAAGCAGTGAGCAGCCGGTAAGAAGGAGGCGTAGACGTCCTCATGTCAGTTCTCGTGCATGCGTCCTGGGCTGCGTTCCAGTCCACTTTTAGACACACACTTGCGAACTTCCCTAAGCACTTCCCCTCGGGGGAATCCCTGCCGCCATTTTTAAGTGCGTTCCACTTTGTCATAGACGTATACACTAGACGTCACCTTGGCTACGGCAGTTCATTGGAACGAATGCGTCAATAGGGCCGCCATCTTGGAACAGGGGAGCCCCTCCACTTTAATGCATCAGCGTCAATGTAGACTTGGGTCTAACGGAAATAGAATCACCATAAATAATCATGAATGCGATTTATCTTGTTTTTTTTGGTTTGTTCCAACGGTCAGACATGTATTTATCATTGATTCCAGAATATTTTTTTTTAAACATTGTTCCTAGTTCAGATTTCATCCGTGAACATCATACGCTGCACAAAAGTCCTTTTGATTCACACGCACTGAAATCGTCTGAAGTGCTTTCAATTCACACTCGAGGAGTCATAAGTAACAGCAAAATTTAAGAACATCAAGTGCGTTGGATGAAGTGGCCGTGGATCTACAGTCTATTCTAGTGAAAGCAAATCTGCAAATGCATCATATTTTTGCCAGCCATGAAGATGTTTATTAGTCTGAACATCTTCGTATGCTGTCTGTGAATGAATGATTCCACAGGACGATACATTCGATTTCATTTCATTCAGGTAATACATTTTACAACCAAACAGATTATTACGCCACAATAGCACTAATAAAAAGTATGACATTATCCGGTTTTTGGACATACACTCTGTATGTGAATGTCCTGATGCATACACTCATTCATTCATTCCATTCCAATGATCCACACACGATGTGCAGAAAGACGCGCAACAGTTTTGTGTGGCCAGACAGCGCGCCGGAATGGAATCCTCTTTCGCACTTGAACAACAATAACACAAACCATTATGCCAAAATGTCTGTTGTGTATATGTTGTGGATACTCTTGTGAGTATGCTCATAAGAGCATAACAGCAGTCAAATAATTAAATGATCGTAAAGACTTATATAAAGACAATAATATAAAAATAAAATAAAAAGTTATTGATTGACAGCACTACTGCTAACATTATTGCATACTATTTTTGTAGTGCTGCTATCCCTAATAAGCAGAGGTGGGCTGTCAGGGCCATCAGGGCCTTCTCCGCTGGCCCTGTCAAAATATAATATAATATAATATTTAATTAATAAATAAAATGTGTGTGTATATATATATATATATATATTTTTTATATATATTTTCCCTTCATTTTTACGATTATATTTCCTGAAATAATATGGTTATTTTGTTGAGGCTGAGCTGCAATTTCCCATATATGGTCATCTAAAACGCACTCACAGCTCCGTGAACCAGCACTAGTAGAATAGCTAGCCTTCCGTTGAAGCAGCCATTTCCCATTTGATCTTAACTTTGACTGACGTGTATCATTAGCCAATCAAATTTTGATGCACAGTGACAGAACGCCCAGGGGGCAGTGATGTGTATCGGCACTAGCCCCCGCTGATGTCATCAGCCGTTTGAAAATTCGGCGGGTTATGAGCAATGTCAGTAAATGGCAGCTTTTGCCCTCATGTGCTTGATCGCGACCATTCCAGTGTCCACCGCATCAGTTGAGCGATCTTTCTCCGCTCCAAGCGCATCAAAAGGTATTTAAGGAGTACAACTGGACAAACACGACTCTCTGCACGACTCTCTCATCTATTGCCATAGGAGCTGCTCATTCATCCTAGGCAGGACGCACAACTGCATGAGGAGGTCATTGAACGTTTCATCAGAAATGATCGGAGGATGTATTTTATTTACAAGTAATAAATGAGTGTTAGGCCGGTGACACACTGGCTGCATGGCGTTTCTGTTGCGTGGCTGCGTCGCGTTTCCGTGTCTTTGTACACCAGATAACGTGCGTCCATGTATTCGGGGTTCAAATAAATATGGCTGGGCAAAAAAATGCAAGTCTTCCTCTGTGTCGAAATCCTTAGACATGTTTGCGAAGATTGTTTCACAGCACGCGTCTCCCTCAGACTGTAAACGAAGCTTGGGCACACAAGATAGCACGTCAGCACAGCAGCGTCATTGCCGGAATCGTGAACGAACATTGACAACAGAACCGGAAGAGAATACAATGCTGAATAAAGTCATTGTTTTTGCTATGTTTGGACCAAAATTATTTTCGATGCTTCAAAAAATTCGAACTAACCCACTCATGTCACATGGACTACTTTGATGATGTCTTTATTGCCTTTATCGACAAGGACAGTGTAAGGTACATACATTTTCAATGGAGGAACAGAAAGCTTGCCGACTAAATCTAAAATATCTTAAACTGTGTTCTGAAGATGAACGGAGGTCTTACGGGCTTGGAACGACATGAGGGTGAGTCATTAATGACAGAATTTTCATTTTTAGGTGAACTAACCCTTTAAGGTACTTATATAATTATCAGTCAAATTGAAGAAATCTTTTGCTTGTAATTGTTTTGATTCTGATTTAAATAGTTCAATTGTTGTTCATCAAAGTATAAGATACTTAACCAGCAGCCAAGGTTGACCACTGACAATGTTTTATGTGGTGGTTGACTTGAATGACTATGCTCACCGGGGTGACAAAGGCAGGGCGGAACCTTTATCACGGTCGTAATGTTTCTCGGGGAGGTATTTCCGGTGTGGGACCTGGAAGATCCTGGTTTCGGAAAAGAAAGACTCCTAGTCAAAGACGGAGGATTATTGAGTAGGGGATTCAAAACAGGTGCGGGAGAAGACGTATCGTCGATCTCCATCGGGACACGCCGTCAGCTGGGGAAGGATAAAAAGTGGGCATTTCAGCTTCACCATTGAGGAGGAAAAAGGAGAGAGGAAAAGCTGTCGTGTGGCATCTGGGCGAATCTGCGAGAGAGCAGAGAGGAGAATTGTGGTAGCGAAAGATAAGTGCTGTTGATGTTTGGACCGTGTGATATGAGGAATCTGTTTAAGGATGTGATGAGACTTTTTGAAGTTGTAAAACCTGTCTTTTTGGGAGAAAGTGTGGAAAACCCCAACGCTTCATGGGAAGAAGTCCAAGAAGAGAGTGAAGTGAGGTGGCAGTGGACCAGCATCCCCTTGTCTATGCCCTAGTTTGTGCAGCGTGATGAAACGTTACGCAGTGTTGTTCATCAATATAATCACTGTGTGCAGTATTTGTGTGAACCACAGGTTAAACACCGTAGCTGGAAGTGTAATGCAGTGACACTGGGGAAGTGGTCCTGGCTGTGGATGACATCGCCCACATCTTCCTTGGATGGAAGCCGATGGGAGGAAGACATCTAGTGGCTGAAATCCTCTCCGTTCTCCTCTTCAATCTCAATGTGGGGTCGTGAAGTGCCAGTACTCGGGTTGTATCTGACATTCTGTACCTCCATCTGCCGGAGCCGCGAAGAGGGCCCACTACATCACGCGACCGCCATCTTTTCTCGCTGCTTGCCGAGCCTGCGAAAAGAGCCACAGCTTCGCCGTTGACCGGACCCTCACTCCTCCCTGTTCATCTGGATCCTGCTGAGTACAGCCCAGTTATACCATCTGGATCTTAACATTCTGTCATTCTCTGCCTAGCTCGAGCCCTGTGGAGAGAAGCGAGTTCCGCTGCTGAATCCTCACTCTCTGTTCATCTGTGATCCTGTGAGACAGACCGAGCCTTGCATACCATTCTGAATCTTCACTGTTGCTTCTCTCTGTCCTGCTCGAGCCCGCTGAAGAGAGCCAAGTTCCGCTTGCTGAATCCTCACTCTCTGTTCATCTGGATTCTGTGAGTAGAGCCAGTGAGCACCATTGAATCTTCGCTGTTATTCTCTGTCTGCTCGAGCCCCGTGAGAGCTCAGCTCCGCGGCTTGAATCCTCACCCCTCTGTTCATCTGGGGATTCTGTGGTGAGAGCCAGCTGTTATACCATTGAATCTCCACTGCGTCATTCTCTGTCTGCTTGTGCCCTGTGTAAGAGAGCCAGTTTTGCTTGCTGAACCACTCGCTCTATCTACAGTATCGATTCCTGTGAGTAGAGCCAGTTCTGCCATTGAACTCTTCACTGCTCTTCTCTGTCTGCTCGAGCCCCGCCCAAGAGAGCCAGTTCCGCCCTGCTGAATCCTCACTCTCTGTTCATCTCTGGATTCTGCTGAGTAGAGCCAGTTATACCATCGAATCCTTCACATGTTTACTTCTCTGTCTGCTCGAGCCCGTGAAGAGCGCCAGTCTCCGCCTGCTTGTAATCCTCACTCTCTGTTCATCTGGATTCTGCTGGTAGAGCCCAGTCAGACCATCTCGATCTCTTCACTGCTCATCCTCTGTCTGCTCTGAGCCCGCGCAGAGAGCCAGTTCCGTCTGCTGAACCCTCGCTCTCTGTTCATCCTGGATCCTATCCTGCTGAGTAGAGACCAGTTAGACCAGTTGAATTCGCACCTTCATTCTCTGTTCCGCCTGAGCCGCGTGAGAGTAGCTCAGTTCCGCTGCTGAATCCTCGCCTCTGTGTTCATCTGGATCCCACCCTGTGAGCGAGAGCCAGTCGTCCATCTGATTCGCACCTTTATTTCTCTTGTCCTGCTCGAGCCCTGTGAAGAGAGCCAGCTGCGTTGCTTGAATCCTCGCCCTCCCTCTGCTCATCTGGACCCTGGTGAGCAGAGCCAGCTATACGCGTCAACCCTTACCTGTTCTCTGCCTGTCCGAAAGCCTTGAGAATAGAGCCAGTCTTCGCTGGTTGATTCCTGTGTCCTCGCCAGTCCATCCGAACCCTGCTGGAGAAGAGAGAAACAGTTTCCACCTGTGAAATCTGGCGTGCCCAGGGCACAGTCTGGTTGTGGGCTCTTACCTGGCTCGCGGCCTGTCTCGAGCCTCGAGAAAGAGCCAGCTTCGCCGTTGATTCCCGTGTCCTCGCAGTACGATCGGAACCCTCCCTGCTAGAAGAGAGAAATAGTTCCACTGTGAATCTGCCGTTAGGGACAGTCTTGTCTGTTGTGGATTCTTTTTTCCTGTCTCTCTGCCCGTCCGAGCCTTGAGAAGAGAGCCAGCTTCGCTGTCGCTTACCAAGGTGTTCTCAGTACCATCCGAAACCCTGCTGAAGAGTAGTAATAGCTTCCATTGCTGGTTCCGAGAGGAACAGTCTTGCTGCGGATTCTTACCTGTTTTTCTCTGCCCTGTCCGAGTCTTGAGAGGTAGAGCCAGCTTCGCTGGTCGATTCCTGTGTCCTCACAGTCCATCCGAACCCGGTGGAGAGAGAGTAAAATAGCTTCCACTGTGAATCCGAGAGGAAGCAGTCTCTGCTGTGGACTTGGCTTCCTCGTTCTCCGCCTGTCCGAGCCTTGAGAAGAGAGCCAGCTTCGCTGTTGATTCCTGTGTCCTCGCAGTCGAGTCCGAACCCTGTGAAGAAAGAAATAGTTCCACCGTGGATCTGAGGAGGGACAGTCTTGCTCGTGGATCCTTACCTGTTCTCCGCCTGTCTGAGGCTTTGAGAGGAGAGCCAGCTTCTGCCGTCTGATTCCGCCGTCCTTGCCTGCCTATTCGAACCCTGCGGAGAGGGGAAACAGTCTCTCAGCTGTGAATCTGAGAGGACACAGTCTTGCCGTGGATCCTTACCCGGTCGCCTGCCCGTCTCGACGGCTGGAGAAGAAGAGCCGGCCTGTTGACTCCCATAGCCCCCGTCCGCCATCGGAACCCTGCGGAGAGAACGCTTTGCCGCCGTGTGAAACCCTCACGCAGCTCCCTGTACCACCGGCGCTCAGAGGAGAGCGAGATATACGGCGGAAACTCACCTTTCCGCAGCCCTGCTGAGGGTGTTCCAGTCGAAATATCAAATAAAGATTCCTGGTGGACTTTCGCAAATCACTTTCTCTGCCTTGGTGTCTTCTGCGGCGTTGGCTCCTTGTGGTGAGGTACGCGAAGTTCGGGGGAGTCCGGGGCGGCCCGCCGGCCATCGTGGCGTGCCACACTCTCCGATCGACCCTGGCCAATGAGCAAAAAGTGGCTGCAGTCTTGCAGGGGTGCACCACCGCAAGTTGCAAGGACAGCCGCAGAGATTCACGATGGCCAGTCGAAGAGGCGGTGGTTGCTGGCAGATGCCAGCGAGTCATGCCCGTGTTCACCTGGGAGCCCCTTGGGCTCACGTTCGCAACCGAGGACCGGGATCAGGAATTACATCTCCAGGACTGGCAGGACCGCAAATTGAACACCTGGCTGGCCTCCAGGGGTCGAGCGCGGCACGATGAAGACTCAGTTTGTGTCTGGGCTCCCTGGAGCGGAGAAGCGAAGAGGAGGGTCAGTTCTAGCTGCACCCAGCACGGTACGAGCTACCTGCCAAGGCCATTTTTGACTTTTTGGTCGGAACTGGTAACACATGGGGACACCGCCCGCCGCGGCCGCCTCCGGGCTCAGCTTTCTTCCAACTTCCGACAAGGTACCCAGGCAAAGCCTTACTGGGCCTGGCGTGCACTGAAGCGTCGCGCGAACAGTCCGCCCGATCGAAAGGCCGACCGGATCATGGTTCGGGAGACGGAAGATTCCATTGTCGAGATCGGTTTGTCTTGGGGCTCCGGGGCGGGCCTGATTCGAACAGAGTAGAAAGCTCCAGTCCTCCGCCAGAGATCCAGCGTTCACTTTTGAGGACCTCCGACAGGAGGCCTTGGCATTGGAGATGGATCTGCAGGCGAGGCAGCCGACCCACCGGTGTGCATGGCTATCAGTGGAGCCGCCACTTACTCCAACTCTTGGAGTGGAAACAGAAGCTGCGGGCGGAGCTGCTGGAGGACGTGAAGGACAGATGTGCATGGCCGTTGGTGGGGCCCCCACTTCAACCGTGGATTGGAAACAGAAGTTCGCGGGCAGAGCTGTTAGAGGATGTGAAGGGACAGGTGGCTGCAACTCATCTAAGACCCTTCTAGAGAAATGCGCCGGGGACAGCTTGGTGGCCGGGACCGATCCCATTCCTGAGGGAGTCGGGAGCCCGGACGGCGCCCTGGACGACCAGTTAATCCGAGATTCCAGTGGGATGATCAGGGCAGGCCCATTTGTAACAGCTGTGGGGAATCAGGGACATTATAGTCGCCAGTGTGGCTCCCGCGCAGTTCCCAAGGGGGTTTTAGTCGTGCCGGCCACTGTGGGTCAAGTGGCCGGGTCCCCCCTTAAGTGACCCCTTTCTATGCCTATCCCCCGACGAGCTGGGTTGGACATTGCCCAACTGTGAAGATCCAGGTTAATGGGGTGGAGATTGAATGTTGAGTCTATATGGTTCCCAAGTCACGTTATTCTCCGAGGGTCTGTCCGAGAGAACTCTTTAAGGACCGACTCCAGGGGGCGGAGGCTTCGCAGCTTGTATTGAGAGGAGCGGAATGGGCTGTACATCCCTATACCGGCTATGTGATTGTGGACTTCCATGTTCGAGGGGTCCCTGTACGCCAAAAAGGAGTTGTTGTCGTCAGAGACCACTGCCTGGGTTCACATCGAGCATTGATTGGCATGACAACGTCATTTTGGTAATGTTGGGAGGAGCTGTCCAGGAACCGGGCCGACCCAGACCTCCTCGGTCCCAGAGCGACAGGAATGGGAGCGTATTCTGGCTGATTGCGTAAGGATTCAGGCAGCTAACCGCGAGGAGATCGTGAGAGTATTGGGCGAGCAATCTGCCGGTATGGCTTGACCGTTCCGGCACGAAGTATGAGGCAGTGATATGGGGCCAGGCTGCCTCCAGGGGCTTATAGCGCAGATGACTGGGTCCTCCTTGCAACCACATTGGGATTGCCAGTCCCTCGGAGTGGCCCGAGGGCTGGCTGTGGTGCCCATCGGGGCCGGGTCTGGTGCGGGGATCCGAATGTTAACCCATCTCCTGTGGTTCTTCGCGCCATCAACGCCTGGTCCAGAGTCACCACGGTACGTTCCCCATCAGGTGAGGGAAGAGAGAGACGTCTTGCTTCCGCCAAGTGAGCTCTGCGGTAGTGGAAGTGGCTGTTCGATCAGGTAGAGTTGAGGAATGATCCCCAGAGAGGCAGAATGCCGGATCATGTAGTGGGAGATTCCTTAAAAGGAGAGGGCTTGGAAGAGGAGCAACAACTCCAACTCCGAGATTTCCCTGACAAAATGGCAACATGTATTCTCTACTCATGATGAGGACTATGGGTGTACGGGGATCGTCAAGACATCAGGTCCTACAGGCGATGCGCCCCAAGTAGAGAGCGGTATCGAGCCGGGTGCCCCCAACACTTTATTCAGGAGATTCGCACCCTGCTAAAGGGGATGCTGGATAGCGGAGTCATACGGGAGAGTAGTAGCCCTTGGGCGGCCCCAATTGTGCTACGTGCGGAAAAAGAGCCTGGTGCCTGGAGATTTTGTGTTGACTATCGGAAGTTGAACGACGTGACGAAGAAGGATGCATTCCCTTTACCACGCATTGAGGATTCCCTCACTGAGCTCTGACTCAAGCCACTTGGTACTCGAACGTTAGATCTGGCCAGTGGGTACTGGCAGGTGCAGGTGGATGAGAGGGATAGAGAGAAAGACGGCCTTCACCACGCCATTCGGGCTCTTTGAGCTGGGATCGGATGCCATTCGGGCTGTGCAACGCCCCTGCGACTTTTCAGAGGCTAATGCAGCGGTGCTTGGGGGGACAGTTAGTTCGATTCGACCTTGGTCTACCTTGATGATGACGTCATAGTATTCTCGCCAGACTTTGCCTCCCATCTACTCCATCTGGACGTGCTGTTCCAGGCTATGGAAAAATATGGATTGAAGTTACGACCGGACAAATGCCAGTTATTTAGGAGTGAGGTGCAGTTCCTGGGTCATCGGGTCAGTGCTGCAGGGGTGTCCCCTGACCCGGAGAAAGTGTCTGCCGTCCAGGGCTGGGAGGTGCCGAAGACGGTCCGGCAAGTAAGGTCCTTTCTGGGCTTCGTAGGCTACTATCGGCGCTTCATCAAGGGTTTTTCAGGGATTGCCAAGCCCCTGAATCGTCTCCTCGAAGGTACCGGACGTTCTCGACCCCGGGGGTCTCCTTCCGTGAACTGGGATTCAGCATGTGAATCGGCTTTCCAACAGCTCAAGCGCGAACTCTTGCAGGCCCCGATCCTGGCCTATGCGGATTTTACTCAGCCATTCACCTTATATACAGATGCAAGTAATGCGGGGTTGGGGGCTGTACTTGCGCAACGACAGCAGGGAGTGGAGAGAGTTATTGCATATGCCAGCCGGAGTCTGCACCCAGCTGAGCGGAATGCCTCCAACTACAGTTCTTTCAAAATAGAACTTCTGGCGCTGAAGTGGGCAATGACGGAAAAATTTAAAGATTACTTATGGGGAGCGAAGGTGATGGTAGTGACCGATAACAACCCTTTGGTCCACCTACAGACAGCACGATTGGGAGCGGTAGAGCAGCGCTGGGTGGCCCAGTTGGCCAATTACGACTACCAGCTTCAATATCGACCGGGCAGAGAACACATTAATGCTGATGCACTGTCCCGACTCCCCGTGACTAAAGAGAGCGAGCCAACGGAATCCCCTACTTCGGAACCAAAGGAAGGATTGTTGGTGGGGGTAGTGGAAGCCCCGGAATTCGTTTGGAGGGAGTACCCGTAGGCTGGGGGTGGGACCCAGGTCGGTGGGAAGAACTACAGCAAAGAGATGTTGATCTGGCAAGAGTGTATGCTTACCTGCAACAGGGTTCTAGGCCTGGGGGAGAGGAGAGGCGGGCTCAAACCGTGGCAGTAAGGAAACTCATGGGGCAGTGGAAGAAACTCAGCTTGAGAGAAGGAGTGATTTGCCGTTCGGTCCAAGATCCAGTAACCCAGGAGGTGGTACACCAGGTGGTGGTGCCAAAGGAACTACAGTTGGCCCTGCTGGAAGCTTACCACACGCATATAGGACATCAAGGGCAGGAAAGGACACTCTCCCTGTTAAGGAGGCACTTTCACTGGACTGGGATGGGAGCAACGGTCGGGGAGTTCGTTCAGAGCTGCCCGAGGTGTGTACTATTTAAGACCAGGAAAGAGGCCAGAGCCCCCTTAGTCCCTATGCGCCCTAGAGCACCTCTGCACATTGTGGGGATGGATTTTCTAACGCTGGGTCGGCCCACAGACCGGTACCAGAACATCTTGGTGGCAACTGACCTATTTACCAAGTACGCATGGGCGATTCCTACTCCAGACCAAACAGCCGTTACCACTGCGGGTGTACTCTGGCGAGCTATTATCCAGCCCTTCGGGTGCCCCGAGACTTTTCACTCTGATCAGGGCCCAAACTTTGAATCCAGGGTCATACAAGAACTAAGTCGCCTTTATGGGTGCCGGAAGACTCGCACTACCTCGTATCACCCCCAAGGTAACGGGGGGTGCGAGAGGTTCAACCAGACCCTGTTGGGGTTACTCGGGACATTGGAAGCCGACCAACAGAATCGGTGGGAAGAATGCCTCCCCGCCCTAGTACAAGCCTATAACAACAGTGTGCACAGCACCACAGGCTATGCCCCGGCATTCTTGATGTTTGGGAGACACATGCGCTTGCCAGTTGATTTGTTGCTAGGGACCAAGCCTGCGGAGGGAGTTCAGGGTACGACGGAGTGGGTGGGTCGTCATCATCGACAGCTCCATCACGCCTACCGTCGGGTTACAGACCATCTGAACGCAACAGCAGCCAAAAATAAACGGTTGTATGATCGGACGGCTCGAGAAGCTCCCCTATTGCCCGGAGAGCGAGTATTGGTGCGAGACAATCGACGCCCAGGAAAGGGCAAACTCAGTGACCGTTGGGAGACTGTACCATATGTGGTGGAACGTCAACAACGGCCTGATCTACCTGTGTATACTGTTCGCCCCGAAGGAAGGCTGGGCCCTGTACGGGTATTACACCGGAATTTGCTTCGTCCCTGCCCAAATTATTTGACCCCGAGGGAAGAGGCCCCTGAACGGCCTATGACCCCAGTAGCTCCACCGGTGGGATGGGCTGTGGTCCCAAGAGGCCCCGAAATCGAGGCGGCAAGACTGGCTCCCGTGTCTCCACCCCGCCGTTCCCGGAGGGATAATCAGGGGAGACCACCCCAGCGATACGGCGAGTGGGCCGAAGTTTCCCGGTCCTAGGGACTAGTCCCGAATGGTAGGGGGATGTCACCGGGGTGACAAAGGCAGGCGGAACCTTTTATCACGGCCGGGTTTCCGAGGGGAGGTATTTCCGGTGTGGGACCCGGAAGATTTGAGTTTCGGAAAACTCCGAGCGGAGACGGAGGATTATTAGAGGATTCAAAACAGGTGCGGGAGAAGACGATCGCGATCTCGATTGGGACACGTCGTCAGCTGGGAAGGATAAAAAGGGCATTTCAGCTTCATCATTGAGGAGGAAAAGGAGAGAGGAAAAGCTGCGTGTGGCATCTGGGCGAATCTGGAGAGGCAGAGAGGAGAATTGTGGTAGGAAAGATAAGTGCTGTTGATGTTTGGACCGTGATATGAGGAATCTGTTTAAGGATGTGATGAGACTTTTTGAAGTATAAACCTGTCTTTTTGGGAGAAAGTGTGAAAACCCCACGCTTCATGGGAAGAAGTCCAAGAGAGTGAAGTGAGGTGCAGTGGACCAGATCCCCTGTCTATGCCTTAGTTTGTGAGTGATGAAACGTTGCAGTGTTGTTCATCAATATAATCACGTGTGCAGATTTGTGTGAATTACAGTTAAACACGAGTGGAAGTGTAATGCAGTGACACTGGGGAAGTGGTCCTGGCTGTGGAGACATCGTCCACATTTTCCTTGGATGGAAGCCGATGGAGGAAGACATCTAGTGGTGAAATCCTCTTGTTCTCCTCTTTAATCTCAATGTGGGGTTGTGAAGTGCCAGACTCCGGTTGAATTGACATTCTGTATCTTTATCTGCCCGAGCCCCGTGAAGAGGGCCAACTATATTATATGATTGCCATCTTTTCTCTCTGCTTGCCGGAGCCCTGCGAAAAGAGCCAGCTTCGCCGTTGGACCCTCACTCCTCCCTGTTCATCTGGATCCTGTGAGTAGAGCCAGTTATACCATTGAATCTTCACTGTCATTCTCTGTCTGCTTGAGCCCTGTGAAGAGAGCCAGTTCCGCTGCTGAATCCTCACTCTCTGTTCATCTGGATCCTGTGAGTAGAGCCAGTTATACCATTGAATCTTCACTGTTATTCTCTGTCTGCTTGAGCCCCGTGAAGAGAGCCAGTTCCGCTGCTGAATCCTCACTCTCTGTTCATCTGGATTCTGTGAGTAGAGCCAGTTATACCATTGAATCTTCACTGTTATTCTCTGTCTGCTTGAGCCCCGTGAAGAGAGCCAGCTCCGCTGCTGAATCCTCACTCTCTGTTCATCTGGATTCTGTGAGTAGAGCCAGTTATACCATTGAATCTTCACTGTCATTCTCTGTCTGCTTGAGCCCTGTGAAGAGAGCCAGTTCCGCTGCTGAATCCTCACTCTCTGTTCATCTGGATCCTGTGAGTAGAGCCAGTTATACCATTGAATCTTCACTGTTATTCTCTGTCTGCTTGAGCCCCGTGAAGAGAGCCAGTTCCGCTGCTGAATCCTCACTCTCTGTTCATCTGGATTCTGTGAGTAGAGCCAGTTATACCATTGAATCTTCACTGTTATTCTCTGTCTGCTTGAGCCCCGTGAAGAGAGCCAGCTCCGCTGCTGAATCCTCACTCTCTGTTCATCTGGATTCTGTGAGTAGAGCCAGTTATACCATTGAATCTTCACTGTCATCCTCTGTCTGCTTGAGCCCCGTGAAGAGAGCCAGTTCCGCTGCTGAATCCTCGCTCTCTGTTCATCTGGATCCTATCCTGTGAGTAGAGCCAGTTATACCATTGAATTCGCACCTTTATTCTCTGTCTGCTTGAGCCCCGTGAAGAGAGCCAGTTCCGCTGCTGAATCCTCGCTCTCTGTTCATCTGGATCCTACCCTGTGAGTAGAGCCAGTTATACCATTGAATTCGCACCTTTATTCTCTGTCTGCTTGAGCCCTGTGAAGAGAGCCAGCTGTGTTGTTGAATCCTCGCCCCTCCCCGTTCATCTGGACCCTGTGAGCAGAGCCAGCTATACCGTTGAACCCTTACCTGTTCTCTGCCTGTCCGAGCCTCTGAGAAGAGAGCCAGTTTCGCTGTTGATTCCTGTGTCCTCGCAGTCCATCCGAACCCTGTGAAGAGAGAAATAGTTCCACTGTGAATCTGCGAGGGACAGTCTTGTTGTGGATTCTTACCTGTTCTCTGCCTGTCCGAGCCTTGAGAAGAGAGCCAGCTTCGCTGTTGATTCCTGTGTCCTCGCAGTCCATCCGAACCCTGTGAAGAGAGAAATAGTTCCACTGTGAATCTGCGAGGGACAGTCTTGTTGTGGATTCTTACCTGTTCTCTGCCTGTCCGAGCCTTGAGAAGAGAGCCAGCTTCGCTGTTGATTCCGGTGTTCTCGCAGTCCATCCGAACCCTGTGAAGAGAGAAATAGTTCCATTGTGAATCTGAGAGGAACAGTCTTGCTGTGGATTCTTACCTGTTCTCTGCCTGTCTGAGTCTTGAGAGGAGAGCCAGCTTCGCTGTTGATTCCTGTGTCCTCACAGTCCATCCGAACCCTGTGAAGAAAGAAATAGTTCCACTGTGAATCTGAGAGGAACAGTCTTGCTGTGGATTCTTACCTGTTCTCCGCCTGTCCGAGCCTTGAGAAGAGAGCCAGCTTCGCTGTTGATTCCTGTGTCCTCGCAGTCCATCCGAACCCTGTGAAGAAAGAAATAGTTCCACTGTGAATCTGAGAGGGACAGTCTTGCTGTGGATCCTTACCTGTTTTCTGCCTGTCTGAGGCTTGAGAGGAGAGCCAGCTTCGCTGTTGATTCCGTTTGTCCTTGCCGCCTATTTGAACCCTGTGAAGAGAGAAACAGTCTCACTGTGAATCTGAGAGGAACAGTCTTGCTGTGGATCCTTACCTGTTCCCTGCCCTGTCTGAGCCTGGAGAGAGAGCCGGCCTGTTGATCCCATAGTCCTCTCCGCCCATCGGAACCCTGTGGAGAGAACCAGCCCCGCTGTGAACCCTCACCAGCTCCCTGTCCACTCGGTGCTTAGAGGAGAGCCAGATATACGGTGGAAACTCACCTTTCCTCAGCTTGCTGAGGGTGTTTTAGTTAAAATATCAAATAAAGATTCTGTGGTTTCTAAATTACTTTGCCTTGGTGTCTTCTGTGGTGTTGGCTCCTTGTGGTGGTACGTGAGTCGGGGGAGTTTGGCGGCCGGCCATCTGGCGTCCACACTCTCCGACGACCCCGGTGACAACTACAAAAAAAATATTGCTGAGATAGCAAAGTGTTATACATTTTTTGTTCTTTATTTTACACCAATTTTCATTCTCAAGAAAGGTTCTTTATAGCATTTTAAGTAAACATACCTTTATTTATTTTATTACATCCAAATTTTTCTTTACTGAGAAGTTTTTTTTTAAGAAAAAATAAAATTCTTTGTTGAAGAAAATTTAAATGCTAAAACGTCTCCTTTGCTCATCTTTTCATAAATGTAAACTTATTCCTAACAATAAAACATAGTTTGCAACACTATAGTTTGCTGTGCAACTACACTCACAGTAACATATGAAGACTCCATTACAACAATGAGCCTAACAAACAATTATAATACAAACTGATAACACTATGAGGTAGATTTCTGTGCACCTTCATCATCTACAAGTTGTAGAAATGCTCATTGTCATTCACTTGATGTAATACAGCAGATAGAGGCAGGTTGCCATGTGATTCAACAGATGAAACATTTTGAGCCTTTTCACCTGGTCTGACCATAGATGGCCGCATGAGCTGCAGGGCCATGGGCTGCTGTGGTTGTGCCCTGTGTGGCTGAGGAATGGACCATGCACTGGTAGGGGTTGAATTCATTGGAGCTGGAGGAATCAACTGGGTTTGGGGTGGAATAAAGTTAGTTGGGTGCTGCGAGGGTGGGTGCTGTGACTGACCAGAAGACAATGCATTAGCGAGAGTAGCCACTAGCTGTGTAAACATTTGACGATTTGCCTCTTGCTGAGCTTGCATAGCTTGAAATCTCCTTTCCTCTGCCTCCTGATGTGCCCTCAGCAAATTCTAAGGACTGCGTTCTCCTCAGCTTCATACATTTCATGTTGATGCTTGATTTGCTGAGCTATATAAGCCTGCAGTCCACTATCATCCAGACAATCTTTGGCCTTACGCTTCCTTCCCAGGTGCTTCCTAGCTCTGAGCCCCAGGAATGGCCAGCCTTCCACTGCTTCCTCCATGCTGCTCATCACAACTGGGTGTGGCATTGCTGTCCTCTATGTCAGTGGATGTGGCAAGAGGAGTATCTGTGGGGCCATTCGATTCTGGATTGTTGGGTGTTAATCCTTTTTCTCCTGTCAGTATTTAACAAAAAAATTACTACATGGTTCAAAAGCAAAAAGGTGGTGGCAGGTAATATATATTTTTATGATGTGCATTATTCTCACAAATTATGATTCCTTTCTACATAATTTAATTCAAAACTGAAAAAAAAAACTCATGTATTCTATGGTCTTGATGACAATACCATGATATATAGTTTGTAACGATTACTTCAGATAGGCTATACAATGTAAAGATTATATATAATATGTAAAGATAAAGATATATCTTAAAGATATATATATATATATATATATATATATATATATATATATATATATATATATATATATATATTAGTGCTGGGCAACGATTACATTTTTTTATCTCCATTAATCACATTGTTACGCGGAAAATTGAATAATGAATTCTAAAGTAATGTATTGCACACTTTTGATTTAAATGTACTGCTATATACATAAAAGTACAATAAATAACATGTAAAAACTTTAAACAAATAAGGTGCTTTATAACAGCAGTATTCTCTTTACACAGTAGCAATACAATATTTTTTATAAATCTTAACTTAAACATTAATGTAATCAAATCAAATAATATAACAAAGCTATTTGGCACAGGGGATTACCTTTTATCTAGTTAAAAGGAGTCCAGGTTTCTTGTTTTTTTCCTGAATATCAGGGAGCAGCAGAAACAGTCAATGTAGTTAGAGGTCATGACCACTACTACAGATATAAGTCGACCAACATTACTTCTATGATAGTAGCTTAGGTTTGGTCATGCCATGGTTTCCCACGTGCACTAAATAGGCTACATTAAACAGAGGTAAAGCCCAATATACTTCTGCGTCGAACTTACGCCATAGGCTGTGTGTAGCGCGCGCACCCTGACGCGCACCTCTCTTAAAAATGTAACAACGCATTAATATGCGTACCGCAAGCGCTGTGATTGACCAACGATTGACTAAAACCAATGTAGAGGCTCCGGCGTAGGTCTGACGCAGAAGTATAATCAGCTTTTAGAGTGAGGTGAAGTGGTCGAGCACAAGGTGCAGCGACAAGCGGGTGCGTTCCTGTGAAACTGTTGCGGTCAAGCTCGCCTCACCGCACGCCCCGCCCGTTGCCGACGTTGAATTTTCTATAATTTTTGTACACGATGCGCAACCAGCACAAATCATTGGAAGAGAGACTGATCCTCGGTTCGCTGTTTGTGAGTTTCCAGAATCTGAAATAGTTATCAGGACATCAACAGAAGGGAATTCACATGGCAGAGTACCCCCGCTAAACTAAACACAGGCCTATCAGGTAAAGTTATGTATAATTTTATTTAAGTTAAAAAGGCTACAGCTGTGTAGCACACAGAAGCAATTGCTTAGCAACCGAAAAAAGAAGCAACCGCGCCTGTCATTCACTCGTCTCGCGGAGCGCTGTCTTCCTTTCTATTCACCTGAGAGAACCTCCCAAAGCCTCTCTCCACTGCTTGTTTGGGTGGGTTATTTGCTGGCTGACCAACATCCCACCCCTCCTGTGATCCATGGTTTGACTGTAGGCCTGTGTGTAGTATTCAGAGCCAGTGAGCAACGGACTTAAAAAAAAAGTATAAAAAAACTGCGTTAACGTGCGTTAAAAAAATGTCGGCATTAATCAATAAATGCGTCAACGTGATAATAACGTGTTAATTTGTGTGTGTATATATATATATATATATATATATATATATATATATATATATACACACACACACTCACCTAAAGGATTATTAGGAACACCGTACTAATACTGTGTTTGACTCACTTTCGCCTTCAGAACTGCCTTAATTCTATGTGGCATTGATTCAACAAGGTGCTGAAAGCATTCTTTAGAAATGTTATCCCATATTGATAGGATAGCATCTTGCACTTGATGGAGATTTGTGGGATGCACATCCAGGGCACGAAGCTCCCGAACCACCACATCCCAAAGATGCTCTATTGGGTTGAGATCTGGTGACTGTGGAGACTATTTTAGTACAGTGAACTCATTGTCATGTTCAAGAAACCAGTTTGAAATGATTCAAACTTTGTGACATGTTGCATTATCCTGCTGGAAGTAGCCATGAGAGGATGGGTACATGGTGGCCATAAAGGGATGGACATGGTCAGAAACAATGCTCAGGTAGGCCGTGGCATTTAAACAATGCCTAAGTGGCCGAAAATGTGCCAAGAAAATATCCTCCACACCATTACATCACCACCACCAGACTGTACATTGGTAACAAGGCATGATGGATCCATGTTCTCATTCTGTTTTCGCCAAATTCTGACTCTAACTCTGAATGTCTCAACAGAAATCGAGACTCATCAGACCAGGCAACATTTTTCCAGTCTTCAACTGTCCAATTTTGGTGAGCTCTTGCAAATTGTAGCCTCTTTTCCTATTCGTAGAGGAGATGAGTGGTACCCGATGGGGTCTTCTGCTGTTGTAGCCCATCCACATAAAGTTTGTGCATGTTGTGGCTTCACAAACGCTTTGCTGCATACCTCAGTTGTAACGAGTGGTTATTTCAGTCAAAGTTGCTCTTCTATCAGCTTGAATCAGTCGGCCCATTCTCTTCTGACCTCTGAGGATCAACAAGGCATTTTCGCCCACAGGACTGCCGCATACTGGATGTTTTTTCCCTTTTCATACCATTCTTTGTAAAACCTAGAAATGGATGTGCGTTAAAATCCCAGTAACTGAGCAGATTGTGAAATACTCAGACCGGTCCGTCTGGCACCAACAACCATGCCACGCTCAAAATTGCTTAAATCACCTTTCTTTCCCATTCTGACATTCAGTTTGGAGTTCAGGAGATCGTCTTGACCAGGACCACACCCCTAAATGCATTGAAGTAACTGCCATGTGATTGGTTGATTAGATAATTGCATCAATGAGAAATTGAACAGGTATTCCTAATAATCCTTCAGGTGAGTATATATATATTTATGTGTATATATTTATATATTATTCTGACAGTTTGCCCACCTATGGAACAGTGACAGTTAATAGATAATATTACTATTAATTCAAACTTTGTTAACGCCATTCATCCTCTGCATTTTACCCATCCTTCTCAGGCAGGGAAATGGCAAATCATATGAATGTAATGAATAAATGTAACTTTTCGGACCAAAATCATAAATTGTGCCGTCTGATTGCATGTGTGTGTAGCCATTCACTCACCATTTTCATCAAACTCGATTTCTCACAGAGTTGCTGCTAGAAGATGGTTAAGTCATTTGGCTTGATGAGGTCTTGTAGGTAGGGCTATATGACTCCACAATGTCAATGGGACAAACTGTTGGTCGCGTACCTAGGATTTTGTCCAGTTCGCTGTACCATTGAAATTTATCTTTCTCTTCTCCTGAATTTCCACTCTTGTTTAGAGCATCGCACACTTTCATCTACTGTTGCTGAAGTTTTTTTACTTTAACGCAGCACTGTGCAGGAGACCTCTCATATCCCTCTCCTTCATCCGTTCCGTAAACATGTTGAACACATCAGTATTTTTATGTGTCCTCTCCAGCAGCTGTGCTACATGAGCATCTGCCCAAATGTTAATAAGGCAGCTCGTCTCTTCCAAGCTCCAGGTCAAACCCCAACTCATTTTATCAAACGTTGTGGGCAACAACAGATCACTTTCCCATAATGCAACTCTGACTACGGAAGCCTGTTAACTCAAGGCGCAGTGGTTTCTTGCAATTGGGTCGGTTCAAGTTCACACCGTAAATGAACCTGTATCAGAGTTCGTTTGGAGCCGTACCGAGACCACCTCTTCAGCTGGGTCTCAGTTCTGTTGTTTGGTCCGCATCCAAGTTCCGATTGCTGTATTCGCACCTGCCCAAAAGGTCCGCACTGGAAGGGGGGAATCGAACTAGAGTTTGAGTCAATCGAACCAAACAAGGCAGGTGTGAATACACCCTCAGAATTTCTATCAATAAATGTCTTTCTTTGATGATGAGAATCATACTTAATACTTTATATTGATCCGTGCAATGCTTCACAATTCAATTTTTGAATTATACAATGCAAATGCAAAAATGAAAAATGGAAACCAGACATTCATTTTTCTTGTTTTTTCCAGTTACATTATCAATGGGCAGTTTTCAATTTTACTTGTGCTAAATTGTGACTTCAGAAGCAAACATTTGAATAAATGAAATCTAACTGATTTTCTAATTTTCGTCTTGTAATTTGCGCCGTGGATGGAACCATTAGCACGGGGGTGTGCCTTTGACTAACTTTACTATCAGTTCATTGATGCAACTGCTTTATTTACACTGCATGCATGTTGAAGAGAAGTTTAAAGGAACACAGGACGACATTTTTCACTTGAAGTGACAATTTTTATTGATAACCCTTGTTTGTTGCTGTAAAAAAGACCAAATTCTAAAAATCTCAAGCCATTTTCCATTAAAAATTGTTGCCAGTATTTCACTGTGAATAAAACTGGTAAGGTCTGCGTTCACACCAAATGCGAATAGACTGACGCTTGAACATTTTGAATGCATTCGCGCGTCCATAGTGAATTGGACGCTGCATAAAAAGCAAAAGATGAAGCGTAATTGAGGCACGTCTGAGGCGAAATACGCTTCTTCTGGGAGGGGCAACAAGTGCTATGTTGATCGAGCATTCATCAAGAGAGTTACCGCTCTGTATTTGCTCTGTGAGCAGAACATCGTGGGTCTTGGCGCGTACTTGTGTCCACCGAACTGGAGGCGTTCCCAGTTTGGCGAGTTTCACCATTTGCTCCATCTGGGATATGCGTGACGGCCGCTTTCAGCTTCCAAGAAGCTTTCAGCTTCTTTTCAGATTGATGGCCTGTTGTCCTGCATCAGAGCGAGGATCACCCTCGCCCTCATCCACCTATCTGTAATTTATTTATTTGTTTTTGATGATAAATGGTGCCAGCCTTCAAAAGTGATTGACCTGTCCTGAGATTTTCTTTCTCTCACACAACAAGAACTATGTTCTTATGTACTACAATATGTTGGTTGTCTTTACATTATAATAATGTTTCATAAATCTAGATATGTAATAAAAAGCATTACAAAATTAATATGTCTCATACTGTGGGTTATCTAGCCTTTATCCTATACATGTGATCATCACAAATAATTTTTTTATTACACTCTTTTGCTTTAAAGGGCACCTATTATACACCTTTTTACAAGATGTAATATTGGTCTCGGGTGTCCCCAGAATGTATTTGTGAAGTTTCAGTTCAAAATACCCCACAGTTAATTTATTATAACCATTTGAAAATGTCATTTTGGGCCCTGTTCAAAAATGAGCTGTTTCTTGTGTATACCACCTTAAATGCAAATGAGCTGCATATCCCTGCTCTGCCTTTGGATGAGGGCGTAACTTGATACAGCAGATACGGAAGTCGGTACTGAGAGAGTGAGAGACGCACTGTTTTGTCTGTCATTCAGTGTACTTTGAATCGGAATATATAAATAGTACGAAGAGACTTCGGCAGAATAAACACAAATGAGAATGGACCAGTACGTCTCGGTATGGTTATTTGATACATTTATGTACTTATAGAGTTGTAATCGCATCCCATTTGCAATTATGGATGTGCAACACACACACACAGACCCAAACAAACACTTACACAATTTTTTGAAACTACATAAACATTCTGTGATAAAGTTGGCTACGTACAAGCGAAATTACATTTATGCGAGAGACCTGTGGCGTCATGTTTACTTGTCATACAAATGCTTCTGTGGCAAATGTGAGGAGATGGCTAACTTACAGAACAAGAACATATATGCAGTTTTCTGTTTCAAATTTTCACATAGCATTTGTAGGTTATAATAACAATAAAAAATTAAATCCAGGTTTTGATTTTCAAAGATTTATTATAAAAACAGATTCCCCAAAATGCAATAAATCCATTATTTTATTTTATTTCATTTTCAAAATGCAATTAATCAAAATAAAATTTCATACACATTGAATTTTTTTTCTTGTGCATTTTTCTTGTGCATACTATAAATCCATTGCTTTAATATAACAATATTCGGTTTACACTCTAAGGGTTATTAATTATGAATTATGCATCCATTCATACATTAATATCATCAGGAACTAACAACCTTTTTTTAACAGTTCAACGTTTTTCATTCATGACTTCATGGATGAACAACACCTTAATTAAAACATTAACTAAGATGAGCACATCATCATGAATTATGATTTATTAAGCATGATCTAACGTTACTTCTGCATATCGCTGTTGTCAACCTTGGGACGTCGCCTCTGAGCTTTTTTGACGGCGATCAGCTGTAATATGGCTTGGTCCTGCTCGGTTTTCGTTGACTTTGAATAAAACAACTGAAAGTTTTTCAAAAGATCCCCTGGGGTCAGTGTGTCAGCGTGACAGAAGTTTGATGCTGTCGTGTGAGAACAAGCAACAGCCGGCATTTCCTCATCGCGATCTCATCTTCTTAATCTCCTCACGTAAATGATTTGATTTCGATGTCACGTTTACCCATGCAGGATGCCTTACCCTCCACAGGTTCACCAATGCTGTCAAAATTATTCCTTTTTTTTGTTTGTTTGTTGATCAAAAGTACAAAATAGATGAGTAAACCTACAGGTTCCTGAAGGAAGCCGGAGTTAAAGCGCTGCCGTTACTGTTTACAATGCGTGGAATGGTGCGTTGTGATTGGTTGAGCGGATATATGGCATTTTGCTGAGAAGGAAGACTGGCGCTTGTCGCGATTTGGAATGAAAGGGAGAAAACATTACATAATAACACGGCGGATCTCGCATTTTGCGTTAAATTAAACATTGACTTTTCAAGACCGACCAGTTACAATACAGATTTTTGCAGTAACTCAATTTTTTTTTAAATGGCGTTTATCACGTATTGGAACCAAACTCTTCATTTATAAACGTGTGGTTACTATACAAACAAGGTTTAAATTATATAGCCTACACAGACATCCATGTCGACGACGACAACAACTTTAGACGCATTTGTTGTTGAACTGGCTTCCACATAGACATCGACTGAAAAGACTATTTTGCTCAAAAATCATAAAATGCACTTACTGCTACTGGAGGTGACGGTGGATTGCAAACAGTAGACGACGATTCACACTTGGGGATTCACTTTTAACACTAGAAGTGCCAGAATCCCAAAACTACTAGAACGGCCACAAGCGGTCATTTTGACCGTTAGATTCAAAACAGTGTTTATTTCGTTGTTAAATTATTAAATTATTTTCGTCAACCACATTTTTTCAAAGACGAAAACGAGACGATAATAATAATATTATAATGATAATAATAAATATAGCTGCGAGCAGTCATTGCGTGGCCCAAGCCGGTGGCACCGCAACCCCGGTGCCTAAAGGCACCGGGATGGCGGTACCGTCGGCTTTGGCCCTCCATCGCTGCTCGCAGCTATATTTATATATATATATATATATATATATATATATATATATATATATATATATATATATATAAAGCCGGTGGCACCGCCACCTTGGTGCCTTTAGGGTTATTCTGTACGACGTGCAAAAACGTAACCCCTGCTTTGGAATACATACTAGTATGTATTCCACAATTGGAATACATACTAACATACTAGTCAGAACTGAATAGTTGATATCTGAATGACAGATCACCATAGAAGTCAATGGAAAAAATGTGACTAGTAACAAAAGAATAGTTACTAGTCACCATTGAAATAAGTACTAGTGTCTAATGAATAAGTACTAGTATCTATTTAATAGGTACTAGTATCTAATGAATAAGTACTAGTAACTAATTAATAAGCATTGGTATGTAATGAATAAGGACTAGCATCTAATGAATAAGTACTAGTATCTAAAAAATAAGGACTAGTGTCTAATGAATAAGTACTAGTATCTTTAAAAAGGTACTAGTACCTAAAGAATAAACACTAGTATCTAAAGAAAAGGCACTAGTATCTAAAGAATAAGCACTAGTAGCTAATGAATAAGTACTAGTACTTAATGGAATAGATACTAGTATCTAAAAAATAAGTACTAGTAGCATGAAAATAGAGACTAGTAGGTTAAAATGATTAAATGTTAAAACGGTTTGCCATACTCTATCTGTCGTTTCGACTAGTCACAATTACGTTACAGATATCTTAAATGATAATACAAACTATCCAAAATGTAATTACGACTAGAAAGACGTTGTTGATATCTACAATGTTAATTACGAATAGTCAAACTTAGCTTTTAAATGTTAAAAGGGCTTGCCATACAGAAGTGTAGGCTCAGAGAGACACTCAACATTTTCAAACCAAAATATCTGACTTTCTGTGGGTCCTAGCTCATGAGTGTAAATTAGAAAGTTGTCCGGCTTGAGGAGAATATATGAATATATGAAACGATGAGATCAACATGTGTACTGAGTTTCATATTATTACATGCAAGCGTGTTTGATTTATGGACCAAGTTTTTGGACCCCGTTCCAGGGGGCGCTGTCTAGCCCCCTTGCCACACCCGGGTACCATCTTCAGCCCGGCTCTGATGGCTGTGGGATCTGACCTGTGTGCAAAGTTTCAAGAGTTTTCAAACCCATTAAGGGCCCCAAAAGCCGCTAAGAGACTCAAAATCATCAAAAAAAGGAATGTTAAAGTTTGATGCGTTGCTATGGCAACATTATCTTAGATATTGAATAATGCTTTCACAGCTCTTCATCTGGCGTGTGTTTACATTATACAGATGAAGTTTGAAGCAAATCGGGTAAAAGTAAGAGTGTGATTTCAAAGCATTTTGAAAGTGAAACACTTTCTGCTGCCAGTTGGTGGCGCTATATATTTGACTCACACCCATGTGATCGACCTCTTACAACGAACACACTGCTGAAGTTTCATCAAGATCAGTTAATGTATGCAGAAGTTTTAACACACTTCCTTTTTGATTTATTTACTTACTTTTTTGATTTATGGACCAAGTTAATTTAAATAATACACTAATTATATAAAACTATTGTCAATGCACTACAATTAAACAGGTTATATGCCTTTACTTATAAAAAAATAAAAATAAAAACTTATTTAAAAAATACCAGGCTTAAGAAATGTATTTACTTTAGCAGGCCAGACACACAGTGAAATGATTAAGCCCCCTCCCCCTACACACACACACACACACACACACACACACAGACTGTGTGACAGGCCTAGGCTCAGAAAGAGCATGATCATATTCAAACTACAATATCTGACTTTCTGTGGGTTTGAGCTTATTATTGTTAATTAGAAAGTTGTTTGGCTTGAATAGAACAATATACACGGCAAGTTTTGTAACTGGTCAGTAAAACTAACCAAGTTATAACACACTTTATGTGTCCTTTTTTAGTCAAAAAATCTGCCACGGCCAAACCGTTCGAGATATCACAAATCCGTCCGGAATTTAGCATCCTCAATGTCTTGACTTCATGCACACCGAGTTTGGTGGTGATTGGTAACAGCATGGGTTGTAATTTGATGTTTTTCTAGGACATTTATTTAAAAAAACATAATTCCCGACTTCCGTTCGAACTGTCGTAAAACTTAGAGCACGAAAGTTGTTTGGCCTGATGTGATCTATGAGTGTACCGAGTTTCATATTAATCCATGCACGTGTGTTTGATTTATGGACAAATGTTCGAATCCCTAAAAGAATGCATCCTAAAAGAATGGTAAAGTTTGATGCGTCGCCACGGCAACAGTTTCAAAGATATCAAGAATCCATTCATAGGTCTTCATCTGCCGTGTATTTACATTATACAGATGAAGTTTGAAGCAAATCGGGTAAAAATAAGAGGGTGATTTCAAAGCATTTTGAAAGTGACACACTTCCTGCTGCCAGTTGGTGGCGCTATAACTTTGACTCACAATAGTCACATCCATGTGATCGTCCTCTTACAGCGAACGCACTGCTGAAGTTTCATCCAGATCAGTTAATGTATGCTGAAGTTATGACACACTTCCTGTTTCACGTTTCTCGCCATAGTTTCGTTTCCTCGCCACGGCCAAACCGTTCGAGATATCAAAAATCCCCACACAAACTTTCATCCTCAATGTCTTGACTTCACGCTGACCGAGTTTCGTCGAATTTGGATCAGAGCTCTAGGAGGAGTATTTAAAAGTTCATTGCGTGTGTTTTACAAAAAAACCTCAATAGCCGACTTCCTGTTGGGCTGGGGTAAAAGTAAGAACGCGAGGTATAGATGAAATTCTGCTATCGACATGTGTACCGAGTTTCATATTATTACATGCAAGTGTGTTTGAGTTATGGACCAGGTGTTCGGACCCCATTCCAGGGGCGCTGACGAGCCGCCCTGCCACGCCCGGGTACCAGCTTCAGCCCGGCTCTGATGGCCGCGGGTTCTGACCCGTGTGCAAAGTTTCAAGAGTTTTCGAACATGTTAAGGGCCCCAAAAGTGCCCGAATAGTCGCTAGAAAAAATAAAAAAATAAAAAAAAATAAAAAAAAAATAATCGGAAGGAAAACAATAGGGCTCTGCGCCTTTCAGGGCTTGGGCCCTAATAAATAGGCTAATAATAATAATAGGACTAGCAGAACTAGTGAACAGTCCATGCAGCAAAACAAACAGCGCAGGACAGGGCAGCGGAGCTCGCCAGGATCATCCGACATGAACGGAACATCTGGATCGGCCGTGTCTGATGATAGCAGCCGTCTCTTTTACCTTGATGTGGACTCTGACTCTGAATCACTCTCTGATGAGGAGAAAATGTTAACTTGCACCCAAGAAACGTCGCTTTCACTTTCCACCTCCGATTGTTCCCTGCATCCGAATCATCACTCGTCAAGTTCTGAAGCATCTCCAGGGCATCCTGTAGTCCGGTTTTATTTGCTTATTTCTGATCAACAACTAATGTAGTAAATTATTACATAGCAAACACCGCTGTTGGCCAGACGGACCTCTGTTGACAGTTGAGAGAGACCACGTTAATCAACCGCGGGATATTTAACAAAAAAATACAGCGAAATTCAGTGCGGTCAATATGACCATCTATGGCCGAAATAGGTAATATATGTTATTTTTTTTTGTTTTGCCTTACGTTCACGTAACTTAATTTATATGAAAAGCATTTTAAATAAAAATACAGACAATTTTAGGAAAAGTCAGGTACCAGCAGGATTTTATTATTTTTTTCAACAAAGTTATTGTAGATATAAAATTCAAAACGGTCAAAATGACCGTTATGGCCGTTCCAGTGTTAAGCCACAACAACAGGATTAACCTACGACAGAACATTTGTTTCCAAGAGACATTACCGGCTGTCATTGAAACAATGGAGGATGCTGTACAAATCACCGAGGGCGGGGTCTATGCCACAACCAATCAATGTCAATCAAACCCCTTGCTCAATTCTACGTCACAAAGAGCTGAATCTTAGAACAGCTCGTTCTGAGACAGTGCATATGATTTATTGAGATTGTAAAAAAAAACACTGGGTGGATTTTTATCATTCTAGGGTGGTTTTGCACACACACTGCCAACACACATTTATGTTCAAACACCATGTAAAAGTGAATTTTCCATAATAGGTGCCCTTTAAGATTATAATTTTACTTTCAACCTTTTTTGGCATAGTTTACTGTAGGAAGTATTATTTCACATGACTTTAATTTTACTTGACAATAAACAAGTTCTGATTTGCAAATGCAGTGCAGTGCATGCATTGTAAATAAAGCAGTTGCATCGATTAAATGATAGTAAAGTTAGTCCACGGCCATACCCCCGTGCTAATGGTACCAGCCACAGCGCAAATTACAAGACGAAAATTAGAAAATCTATTAGAGTTCATTTATTCAAATGTTTGTTTCTGAAGTAACAATTTAGCAAAAGCAAAATTGAAAAAGGGAAAAAAAGGCAACTATCCATTGACAATGTAACTGGAAAAAAAAAACAAGAAAAATGAATGTCTAGTTTCCTTTTTTTCATTTTTGCAATTGTGAAGCATTACACAGACCATATTAATCCCAGTCTAGGTTTTCGAAAGAGTGGGTAAATTTGACAAAAAACAAAACAAAAACAACTTACTGTAGTTGGATTTGTCTCTATTTGGGTGTTCTCCCCTCAAAAAATCGCATTCCAATGCTTGACCTAAAAAATGTGAACAAATATAATCATTGGCAGTTATCAGTGTTCGAAGAGGTTATGTACTTCTAACGAACAAATTACGATTTTATCACTATTCATTCTGAGACTAATGGGCTCTATGCACAGCTCCACTACTTCCTGAACTTCAGCCAGCTTCTTGTTTCCTGTCTGGCATTATTGGGCACATTGATTAATTCAGGTGTGTCTGATTATTGTTGTCGTGACTACTGAGGTCAAGCACACCTGAATTAATCAAATTGTCCAATAATGGCAGACAGGAAACAAGGAGCTGGCTGAAGTTCAGGAAGTAGTGCAGTTGTGCATAGAGCCAATTACCTCTCATGTGTTTGAGCTAACACAAACCACAAACAATGAAACACAGCAGTGTCAGATGGTAACGTTAAGATACATGAATACGTGCTAATAATATCTATAGCACGCTTCACTAAAGCAGTACAAAAACACTCACAGAGGTTACTTATTTGCAGGCTGCATTAGGCCCATGTCCGTTACCAGTTTGTAAAAATCCTGTGTACAGACAGAAAAAAATAAATAAATAATTAAGATAATAATCTTCATAAATGAGTGATTATCAGCTTATAGCATTAATCTAACATTACCCCCAAACTAAATTTGCACTCTATTCAACAGATTTCAATGTAACATTAATAAACATTTATTGATATTTATTAACATATCTAAAGTGAAACTGTGGTAACGTACATACATTAAGGACTGGAACATAACGTTTAACGTTAATGTTAGACTGTTAAAGAATAAAAAATTTGTTCTTACCTAAAGTGATATTGCCAGTACTTTTACAGAACACTTAACGTTACGACCCCTTCCTCTGTTCATATTCCAGCTTTTGTCCTTCATTCACACAACTCAAAATAAGAATTTAACAAGAATTTATAAAAAAATCCGTGTCCAACCAAGTAATAATCTGCAGCTGCTCACACACCGACTCAAACAGTAATCGACGTATTTTCAAACTTAAAATAGTTTGAAAATACGCACATTTTGTCATTGGCCAATGACAAAATGTGTCATCAAACGCACATTTTGTCATTGGCCAGTTTCCTGGCAGACAGAAAGATTAACCAATCATGATCAAAGTAAACCAGTGAAACAACCAATAACAGTAGTTTCAGCATGGTAACATAGCGAAATGTCTATTCATTCAGGTCACGTGACATCACTGTAGCTTTGTGCCGCCATATTTGCGGTCCGAACCGTGTCAATAATGCCTGCAAAGTTTTGGAGCCCTGAACTGTTATTTTATTCCATACCAAAGAAGAGAGAAGTGAAAATCTTTTATTTAAAAGACTTGAAGTCTCATGTTGCTGGTTTGTGGTTAATTATATTTCTATTATAGCCTACTCTCAGTGGCCAACATTATACAAACATTTATCGACAGATAATATTTTTTTCTTCATTTTATTTTTTTGGATCTGTTTAAATGCACTTTATCATGGTAAGTTATTAGATTTTGGGTTATTTTGAACATAAATGTCTGTCTGTCTGTCTGTTAGTTAATACCTACCTAAATCTAATAAATATTTTTATGAAGTTCATGAAGTTATTGTCTTTGTCAGATGTGCTTTATGTTATTTTGTGTAAGAACTGTTGGCTCTGCAGACGATGCATAATCTCAGCCTTTAATTGCATATTAAAGGACTAATTCTTCCAAACATGATAATTCTGCTGTTATTTAACTACTCACCTTCATGTGCAAATCCTTAAGTTTACTTTCCGTGGGTACAAAGGGACATTTTTGAATATGTAGCCTAATGGAGACTCTTCTTGTCGATGTAATAAAAGTGAATGAGTAACATTAGCCTACTGGGGGCTATCACGCAAATAATAATAATAAAAGACAAAAAACATCACAAAAGTATCATAAAAGTGATACGATTTGTCTGTTATATTAATATCATTATTTATTAATATGATAGCTTTATGTGATGAACAAACTGCAATTTAAAGGGTTTTGGGACGTTATTTGGAGGACCTTCAGGGAACATTCTGTCATGACGCAACCGAAAGCGGGGTTGTAACGGAGGAGCCAGGGATATCCAAAAACAATTGGTGCCAGTGGTTCGAAATTCAATAGAAAAATCCAAGACCAATCTCACCATGACGGAGGTCGGGCAGCACTCTCAGCGGCCTCTCTCCCCACGGCGGCACAATCGAACACCCGTCTCATCTCCACGGAGAGTGTCAGGAACGAGGCACAGCAGGGAAACCTTATTCTCCCACACCGCCGTCCCCATAACGCTGCTTTTCCGGTCAACAAGGTTAACACGAATGCCACTTTCGTCTGTTCATTTTGAAATGTTCTGGGCTGCAGAGCAAAATGCATGGAACATCTAGTTAAGAATGCCCTGCAGTAGGCAGACTTACCCGTGTAGCTCTCTGGAATAGGTAGGCGTGGTTTGACGTGTGTCGGATTCTCGGTGGTATGAGGGGAACGGTTGGTGTGGGTGGCGCAGCGGGAGCTCGAAGAAGTAGAATCTGCTGGGTCAGCTCGCACACCTGTGCCACCAAAGCTTGTACTGCACGGACAGTGTCATTCAAATTTTTCTCCTGCGAATCCATTCTTCTCATACTGTGTTGAACAAAGTCTTCCAAAGTGATCGATGATGTACCCGCTGCTTCCATGGTAGCGTAAGATCGTTCTGTCATGACTCAGCGGAAAACAGGAAGCTGACACATATACCGTGACACATAAAGGATGTTCTGGGAATGTTTAGAGAACAATATTTAATTCCGAAATCCAATGTTTCCAAAACATTCTGAGAACGAACGTCCGCTGATGTCAGGAACGTTGCTTGGTAAGGTTCCCACAACATTCCCAGACAGTCACGATGTGGAGTTCTTTGGAGGACCTTCAGGGAACATTCAGGATGTTCTGGGAATGTTTAGAAGACCATATTTAATTCAGAAATTGTCTCGGTTACGCACTGTAACCCTTGTTCCCTGAGTAGGGAATGGAGACGTTACGTCGGATGACGGAGAATGGGGTTTCGCCTAGAAAGCCAGTCCTCTTCGAGTATTAAAAAACGAGCCAATGGCATGAAAATGCCATGGGTCTGCGGAATTTGCATAGCGTATCTCCGCTTCACCCCGTGAGTATAAAAGGAGGAAGTGGACGCAACCGCAATATGTCTTCGCTGAGGAGCCGAGACTGAACTCAGGCATCTACCCAGCGATACAGCGGAAGTGGCAAGGAGACGTAACGTCTCCGTTCCCTACTCAGGGAACGAGGGTTACATACGCAACTCGAGACGTTCCCTTTCGTAGTCACTCCGAGTTACGTCGGATGACGGAGAATGGGGGTCCCCCGTGTAATCACGCCACCTTCACAGCTGTCTTCCAGTGCCCTGCGCAAGTCTGAACCCCTGTCGCACTTAGCTTATGGACGAGGAGTCCTACTTGACACAGGAATACCAAGGTACACTGGAGAGCAAAAAACACATTTATTCAGTCGGTGGAGTAGAATGGCGCGCAAGTGAAGACACCTGAGCGGGTCCAGTACTAGCCAGTTGAGCGAGTACAAGAGAGGACACAGGCTCCACTCAGAGATTATAGAATCTCGCGAATGTGTTAGGTGTCGCCCAGCCTGCAGCTCTGCAGATGTCTGCTAGCGAGGCGCCATGCACTAGAGCCCAAGAGGAAGCCACACTCCGAGTGGAGTGGGCCGTCACACCAAGGGGGCACGGTCGACCTTGCTGCTGGTAATCCAAAGCAATGGTGTCCACTATCCAGTGAGACAGCCTCTGCTTTGAGAGAGCCCTTCCCTTCTGGCTCCCACCATAACAGACAAAGAGCTGGTCTGAGGTCCTGAACACCGCATTCTGTCTCACATAAGCCCGGAGGGCACGTACTGGACAGAGGAACCTTGGGCACATGTCCAGGCCGGGGTCTCAGGATCACGTGAGAGTAGGCCGGCCCGAACTCCAGGCACGCTTCGTCAACAGAGAATGCGTGCAGGTCCCCTACCCTCTCGATGGAGGCCAGTGCAACCAGGAGCACTGTCTTCATTGACAGGAATTTAATCTCAACTGATTGCAGAGGCTTGAATGGAGGCCTCTGCAGGGCACTTAAAACCACTGAGAGGTCCCAAGAGGGTACGAGAGGAGGGCGAGGAGGATTCAGTCTCCTCACTCCCCTCAGGAACCTGATGAACAGGTCAGGCTTCCCCCAAAGACTTACCTTCAACTGCTTCATGAAATACGGCAATAGCAGCCACATAGACTTTCAGGGTGGAGGGAGACAGCCTTCGCTCTAACCCTTCTTGCAGGAAGGAAAGCACGACGCTGATCGGGCATCTCCGGGGGTCTTCTCTGCGAGAAGACCACCAGTTGACGGAGTCGCCATTCGCCGGAGTTTGGATGGACCCGTGACAGCTCGTCGGCTGCCAGGTTCCGGTCTCCTGGAATGTAAATAGCACGAAGGGACCTCAGGTGCTTCTGACTCCATAATAGGAGGTGGCGTGCGAGTTGCGACATCCGCCGTGAGCGTAGACCATCCTGACGGTTGATGTACGCTACTGTTGCGGTAATGTCTGAACGGACGAGCACGTGTTGACCCCTGAGCATTGCTCGAAGCAGTGCAGGGCCAGGCGTACTGCTAGCAACTCAAGGCAATTGATATGCATAAGGCGCTGGGGTCCTGTCCAGCATAGCCACCGACCACCGTAAGCAAACTCCCCGGAAACAGGGAGGAGATCGTGTGAACTGAATCGCAAGCCGCGCCTGATCGCTTTGGGCAACCCAACGGGACAGATTGGGGAGCTCTAGCCAAGCTCCCAACACAGATCCAGTGGAATCATCCGAGCCACAGACGTCCCCCGGAGGGGCAGCGAGGTGAGAGACCGGCAGACGTGGAGGTGTTACCCCGTGGGTGCATAATCGAACTCCGCTCCCCAACAGAGGAGACCAGGGAAGGACCAGCGTTCCACGGGGGTCTGCTCTGCCGGGGGTTTGGCGATAGAGGGGGATGGGAGTGGCATGGTCCGGGGACGGCACACACTCCCATCCACACCCTCAGAGACAGAGGAGAATGAGAGTGGTTGCGCACTTTCATCTTGCTCTGTGTGCTCAGAGATGGACTGCAGCTCTTGGAAGAAAAGATTCTCCCGCAGCCCTCCACCAGGGAAGGAGTGGGCCTGCGACCACTCCCTGAAGAACTGCAAGCCATAACTGAGCTGCCCGTGAACAGGAGCAACGCAGCGGGGCTGCAGGGCTGGTACGGGTAGGGGCGTCTCCCTGCGACCACCTCCACGGCATGGCCCGGTGCTGCTGGGGCTGGACGGGAGGGGGCGAAGTTCGCAGGAGGGTGCATTCGGCAGCAAGCGGACTGAGGCATCCGAGCCGGCGGCTAGTTGCAGCAGAAACTGCAGGGTCAGACAAAAGCCACAGTCCGCTCCTGGGCGGCCGAGAACTGTTGGGCAGAGTTCTCGATCGCACCGCCGAAGAGGCCAGCCTGGGATATGGGGAAGTTGAGGAAACTGGTTCACTCAGCCTTGCGCACATCAACCAGGTTAAGCAAGAAATGTCTGACCACGCATGTGGACATCACCTGACTCAGGGAGCATGCGGTCACCTTCATCGCTCGTAGAGCAAAGTCGGTGACAGCAGGCAGCTCAAGGATGAGCCCTGAATCAGCCCTACTCTCGTGCATGTCACTGCACACCCCAAAGGATGGCAATAACACACAGTGAGGTGGCAGCCTGCAATGGAGGGGTGCTTAGGGTTGCCACGCCAGGTGGAGGCGCTGTGGGGACACATAAGTGTTGCCACAGAACGCTCCACAGGGGGGAACCCCAGTGTACCCTGAGACTGCGGCCTCTATGAGGGCAGGGAAGGCGGAAGAGGCCGCTGAGCAGTCTCATGGCCTCTTCATGCACATCTGAGTAGAAAGGATTTGGGTTTGCCACCCCCAAAAACCAATCAACAGCCTAAAGTGCTCAGGACATGGCAGAATTTTCCACACACACCCAACACTCGTGGCAGCCCGGGAAGCATAGCTGTGAACTCTGAATCTCACTCGCTATGCTAGCACATCCGAGGACAGCAGCACAGACGAGCCATCTCCAGAGGACTCCAGCTCACCTTGTAATGCGGCGATAAACATGATTTCATCAACTGGGGTCATCAACCGAATGAGAACGCAGGCCCTTTAAATTAAATTCTTTTTTTTTACGGGGTGTGTTTTTTTACGAGGAATTTTCGTCGGTTTTAGTTCCAGACCTGACGTATAGTTAAATCACTATACATTGCGATGGTCACGTCCCCACTGAGAGAACGTGACACACCCACGAGCACCGTCTGAGCGTGATCAGAAGCCCAAACGCGTCAAACAGCGCTCGCGCCCATCAGCTAAATCTATCAGAATACCGCACTCAGAAACACACGGGCAGATCGTCTTTAAAAAGACGTGCCACGTGCGCACTCTATTAGTGAGAGGAGAAAACTCTGCGGATGTCTGAAGCGACCAGGGAGAAACACACACACTGGCAGACCACTGCTCAGATCGCAGGCAATGTGAAACTCGCTGGATACCGCCGTCACACCAACACCAGAGAGTTCACTCGTCTCGAAGAGGTGAGACACAGTAGTAAACTCAGATTGTGTGGCTTGTGGAGTGAAGAAGTTCTCTTGGCTCCGAAGTGAAAACATATTGCGGTTGCGTCCGCTTTCTCCTTTTATACTCACGGGGTGAGGCGGAGATATGCTATGCAAATTCTGCAGACCCATGGCATTTTCATGCCATTGGCTCGTTTTTTAATACTCGAAGAGGACTGGCTTTCTTGGCGAAACCCCATTCTCCTTCATCTGACGTAACTTGGAGTGACTACGAAAGGGAACCAACGTTTCCAAAACATTCTGAGAACGTCCTGCTGGTATCAGGAATGTCACTTGGCAATGTTCCCACAACGGACTAACGGACTGCAGGCTATGTAAACAAGAGTTAAAATAAGCAAATTGTAATAGGCCTAGCGCTTACGTTAGCTTGTTTATCTAAAAAAAAACAATATAGCCTGGCCATCTATGCGAGAATGGTTCAATAAAATAACTTTACATGATAATCTCATTAGCAGAATTATACTCATTGCAGCTTGCTGCTTGCTCACTGTTGGTGAAGAAAACAGGAAAAAGACCACCATCAGGTGTCCGTCCGAGAAGAGTCCAGCCCGCAGACAAAACAGATAAACGTGACAGAAGTTGACAGAAGTTGAACCTCGGTTCGTCCTACGTCACCGTGCACAAAATGTGATGTAAATGAGAATGTTCTCATTAAGTTAGTCACAAAACGTTCTCATATGGTCAACAGAGAACCATATGGGAACGTCCTTATTATGTCCCCTTTGTAATGTTGCTAAGTGACCATAAAATAACCACTATGGAATGTTCCCCTAAAGTCACATAAAGAACATCATTCTATGACCAACTTAGACCCATATGAGAACGTTCTGATTACATCCTCTTTGTAAGGTTGTTATGTGACCATAAAATTACCATTACAGAACGTCCCCCTAAATTCATTTAAGGAACGTTGAACTGCAGCACTTTCATTACCAAAAGAGGACATTTCAGGAACGTCCCTAATGTTCTGTAAAGGTTTGGAATATTCGTCACCTTTAGAGAACTTTTAGGAAACGTTACCCATGGTTGTGGGAACGTCACCTTCTACCTGGGTTGCGCCCTGTCAAGCGCAGTCATTCTACATCACTCACCAATCAAAAAAGGCTTTAGTTTGGCGGGACACAATTTGCTTTGGCAGCTGCCAAAAAGCGGACAATCTCACAGGTTTTAGAAGATTAAATACAATCCGAAACTAAAAAACAGACCCAGCCTCTATTTGAGACCGACCTTTATTTACCCAAACATGCAGCCACGCCAGGCATGTAGAAGAGACAGGCATCTATTTGGGACTCGGCTAGTATTTGATATGCCATAAATGCAAGTTAACTAGCTTTTTTAACTTGCTAGACTATTGGTGTCTTGATAAAAGTTGCCCCATTTATATCAGGATAGTACTTTTTTTTAAGAAAACATCTTTTGGTTAGCTGTAATTTTTCCATGTCCATGTTCTTTGAAAATAAAAATAATTTTTTTTTCTTACAAACTTGCATGGCTTTGATTTATACTATACTATTATATTATATACTACAGGCTGTGTGCTTGTATTCTAAATATATAAACTGATTAAAATCAATGGTTATACATTAATTATTTGAAATGTGGGATTTTATTTGTAAATGTTAGATAGAACCTTATAATTCCAAACAGAATCAGAGCTCTCAGAATTATAAGGTTCTATCTCCATTTGGCCATCTTAAAAAAAATCCTGTTAATGCTGAAGGGTCTATGATTGTATCATTATTGCAGTGATTATTATGTTTCTAGCATGTTATATGTTTGGCAACAGTTCTTCTAACTCTAATTGATGGAGTGTGTAGCTTTTTATTTCTTAAACAACCATGTAGGAAGACACATCATGGCCATATTCCAGAATGACAATGTCAGGATTCATCTGGCTCAAATTTCACTTATGAATTTGTCACCTTAGTCCATACCTTACATTATTTTGAAGTATTTGGGATGTGACTTTTATTGACTTTTGCATTGTCACTACAAGATCTTGACCAAAATGTATGTACTGAAATAGCATAACAACATTTATTTTCTATCAATAATTGATTCTTGATATGGTTATTCCATTTAGTGGTGTATTACAAGGTCAAGATCTGGTATTGACAATGCAAAAGTAAAGTACTGAAAGCGGGTTAAAAAGCTGCAAACTTGAAATTTAACAATGCTGACCAATAAATTATTTCAACCTTATTATTCCAGATCCTCTCCTGTATTTATGTAAGAGTGTGGTGTAATTTATGTTCAGAAAGGAGTGCAAATAAATAAACAAATAACCAAGCTATTCCCTCACCTCCCAAGGTGCAGTAACTGTCATTGATGATAGGTGAAAATGAGACATTGTCTTTGATGTTTTCGACATAAAACAAAGCAAGTAGCGCAAATAGATCCTTTCAACTTCTCATGAAATTAGGACCCAGCAAAAGGAAGAGATGGAGCTGGCCTCCACAGCCACACTTAATCACTCTGACTATCCACGGGGAATGTCAGGAATTTACAGGAAAACTAAGGGAAAGACTTGAATCTGCCTCAACTACTTTACTAATTTCAAGCTATATTTATGCATATTTATATTGAAAAAAATCAGCAAACAAACGAACAAAAAAAAAACAGATGAAATGTGCTATATTCAAATAAGTGCAGAAAAGTGCAGCTTTCTGGTATTGCATTGGTTTTGAGTTTGAGAACTATGCAAACAAAAATAGTCAGAGTACAGTTTCACGCATTTAGTTTGCAGTGCTTTATTTGTTTATTTAAAAAAATTATTTAAAATTCAGATTAAGGAATTTAAAACACCTCATAAAAAAGCTTAAAACATACATATGAAAAGATGTGAGAGAGCATTTCATTACCTCTCAGCTCTTCATTTTAGATAGTCCCTGAGATGGAGAGAGGTGCAGTGTGCAAACACAACAGGCATTTGGGTAGCTAATTAATATAAAATACAGACTCACTGTGACCTTTGAGTGGAGTGACTGGCACAAACAGACAGTTACAATCCCTAACCTTCACAAAAGTCTGGCTGTGCCCAAACCACTGAGACAGCAGAAACCTTGACAACAGCATGCCCTCTCCTTACCATATTGATCCAATTGTGGAAAGAGATGCTTTTGTCTAGCATATTCATTTTTTCTTTTCTATCTTTTATTTTACTGAAAATGAAAAGGGCCCTTTGAGATTTAGTATTGTGATAGCCCTATGAACCGTACATAGGAAAGTGATGAAATTTGGCACACTTGTAGTGATGCTAATGAATAGTAATTGTACCAGTTTTTGACCCTTTAGGTACAACTCTATAGCACCACCACCAGTTCAAAAATTCAACATTGAAATGCTTATAACTTTTGAACCCTTTGATCTAGAGACATGAAACTTAGTACACCTGATTAGACTCATCATGCTGATCACAAAACATTAAGACCCCGCCCATTACAGTAGTGGCCATGTTAAAATGTACAGTACTCAGTTTTTTTGCTACTCCTCCTTCAATTTGTTTTTAATTTTCTCCAAACATGCACTCAAATTATTTAAAGACATGCACTCAAATGATAAAAGTACTGTTCCCATTTTTTATTCGTCTTTGTTCAAAAGTTATGGTGTCAGCAAACTTAAAGGGACACTTTACCGAATTTGCATTAAGCCTTGGATCTTTAGAAACCCAGTAATATTTTTGAATGGTCATGGTTTATTTTTTCTAAAAATAATGGTTTATTTTTCTCACTGAGATGGGAGAAATAAGGATTTAAGTGTTTTACTTCCTGCTTATTATCATGTAAAAATCGTCATTTTGCGTCATAATAAGCAGAAAGTCAAATTTCATTGAAAATTGTAGAGACTACAAATATTAGCTCATTATTATTCAAGGGTGTGGGACCCACTCACCCCACAGGCCTATTACAGATCAGTGGGTGGGATTTCACTTGCAGATACTGACTCAATATCTCAATATCAGCCATCTTGTTTGGAAGTTAAGCTAACAAGCATTGTGGAGATAGAAAGTATGATAATGACGGAAGAAATTTTGAAATTCTGCTCCTCTAATCTGATGTTCGTGGCTCTCTTTACAAGCCGCAGTATAGTGAAGAGCAGCAGAGGCTGATGGAGGAACAGGAGGCGGCTGCCTGTCGCGGTTGAGGAGCCCTGACTGGCTCGAGCTGAGGCGGAGTGCTGGTGCATATGCTCTCGCTGTGAACTAAGAACACAGATATAGTCCGTCTGCTGCAGAGAATTTCAATGATGACTGAATCAGATGAGCACACGGACGTTTGTGTTTTGATATGAACCATCCTAGTTTCACCTGACTGAACATACAGGTATCATGCAGTAATTTACCATATAGAAAGAAATACAAAGGAGGAGTAATTCACTAATGAGTTTTCCAATGTAATGTTAACAGGGTTTGTTGTTGTGGGAAAGAAGGAGGAGGGAACCAGCGAACATTGAAACATTTTAATAGTAAAATGAATAAATACAAAACGAAAGTAAAAGCCAGCAGCCCCTCATTGACAACTGCTGTAACATTACACACAACAGAAGCAAAACATCATAAAATCAGTCCTGTTTCTCTCTCGATCTGCCGTCATAGCTCTTAATTTTAAGCTTTCGCTCCTCCGTGAGAGACGCGAGAGACCGCGCGCGCGCCTCACAAGTGCCTTTCATTATCATGTTTGTAAAACGTGATCTGTGTAATTAACAGAGGTGGAAAGTAACGAATTACATTTACTCGCGTTACGTAATTGAGTAGTTTTTTTGTGTACTTCTACTTTTTTAAGTAGTTTTTAAAATCTATACTTTTACTTTTACTTAAGTACATTTTGTTTGAAGTATTGTACTTCGCTACATTTTAAATCATATCCGTTACTGAGTAAAAATAATAGTACACGGGAGAAAAAAAATAATCACACTCCGGAACCTACTGCATTGGTTGAAAGGCGGGAGAACAAACGCGCAAGAAAGGTGACGCAGACCCATAGACAGACCCAGCTGAAGCTGAAAACGAATCGCTTGAAATTCTTATGAAACGAATTATGTCCTCGAGGATAGATATTTGTTTGCTAAAAAAGTGAGACGCAAAGTGGCTGCAAAAGGAGGATATAGGACACTACCCCTCCTGCAGATAAAGGTATGTGCCGATTATAACTTCGAGTGACTTACGTGATGCAGAGGGAATCCCGAAATCCAGTCATGAAAGTGGAATTATTCACTTAACGCAGATATCACGTAAAACATGCAAAATAATGGATAGATACATGGAAAGTAGAACTGTGCAATAAATCCAATCGCAACCTGGTCTGTGAATATTTAAGCACAAAAATACTGCATGTAAATGTATAACCCTATTTGTTCTGCTGAGCTGTGCCGCTTTTTGTCTACTAAGTTAACTTAGTACATATGCGTGACATTCATGTGCTGTGTCTGAAATCTCCACTCAAAGCACTACTCCCTAACCCCTATGTTGGGGGTAAAGAGCAGAGCACTATATAGTGAGCTCACCAGCATAATAGAAACACCACTTTCGGACACTACTCGATCGTCTCTCTGCGCCGTTGATTACATCATCTGTCAGCTGGTGCCGAGCAGGCTCTGGGCTTAATAGATTTTTTAAAATAAATACATTACTTTATATTGAGCTTATTTCTCCAAAATTTAAAAACTAAAAGTGATTTTCTGGCCATTTTTTTAATGCACTACTCCACACATTATTATAACTTATTTTTACGATCCGCGCAATGCATGATGGTATGCAGGGCTTTGTTAGTGACCATCGGTTGTACACATGGTTGTACACTACTTTTCAAAATGCATTCTGGGATACATTGAGAGGACTATATAGGGTATAATAATCATCATTATACATTCGGACAGCACTACAAAATGGCGAGCTCACTATATAGTCCACTATATAGTGAGTAGTGGGACATTTCAGACACAGCAATGGTGTTTCCAGCGTCTCGCAAACAATTTGTGAATATGAACATTTCCAGAGCTGCTCTAGAGAGAACGCCTAATGGGCATTTTCATAATTTTATTTGAGAAAAAACTTTGTTTTTTTACACTTTTCTTCACTTTTGGTCTTCACTACAACCCGTCAAAATAAAAGTTGGGTTTCACTATGAGAAATTATGACAGAAATATATTACTAGGCATACAGAAGAACCTAGCCTACCTACTCAAAAAAATAATAATAACAACAACAATATTAATACATTTCATTATTTAAAGGAATATTTTTTTGTCCATGGTTTAATTTAGTAAATCTGTTTTTGCAGCGCTTCCCCCAAAAATAAAAGGACACAAGTTTAAATTTACTTTTGATTACCACCGTTTTTGATAATATATTTGTATTAAATCAAAGAAACATTAATTTTCTGAATAAAATGCATTTCATGGGACAATATAATTCTTAAACATTTTAATAAATAATTAATGCTAAAAATAAGTTGTCATTATCGATTATTGAATTTAATTGATTAGACATGTTTTATTAAAATTTTAATAAACAAAAACAAACAAATGGTTTCAAGTTTATTATAATTAAAAGCATTTGTTCAACCAAATAAAAACCCTGTTTTAGTAATAATTTTAACTGATGATAATAATAATAATTTATTTCATAATTGATTAATACTGTAAACCATGGTATTTTCAGAGACGTTATCACACTGTGAAAATCTCATACCATTACAACCCCACACAGGGATTCCCCCACCCCGGTGTTAAAAAAAGTAACTCAGTAACTTTTTCTTTGAGTAAATTTTAAATGAGCTACTTTTTACTTTTACTTGAGTAGATTTTTAGACCAGTACTTTTACTTGTACTTAAGTAAAATTTTATTGAAGTAGTAGTACTTTTACTTGAGTAGCATATTTTATTACTCTTTACACCTCTGGTAATTAATTGCAATCAACTTGTGGTTAATAGCCAAGATACACATGCATGCATGCAGGTGAAATAACGTATGTGACCTGATCCAGCAAAGTGCGTCACAGTGACCCAAATTTAAAAATTGAGATTTTGGTATTAATGGAAAGTGGACACCATAAGCTTTCCAAATGATACCTTGAATGTTTGTAAAGATATACACATTTGAATTCTGGTAGTCTGCCCTTTTTTTCCAATTGAAAACCTGAGAAAATTGCTTATAACATTTTTTTTTGCCCGTTTTTGTTGTTGATATCTTTCAAATTCCAATGTATTTTAAGGGATAAACTATGTATTTTATAGATTAATTTGACCAAATACATTAATATTATGTAAATGCGATTTAACCAGGCTGAAGCTTAAATTATTTTTACATTTTTTTTGGAATAAATAATTAAAAAAGGCACTTTTACAAAAATGTTCTAAAATCAGAAAGATTGAACAGAGTTTTCTTTCGTTTTGAATGGTTCTGTTTAAAGGTAGACATTTCAATATATATATATATATATATATATATATATATATATATGTATATATATATATATATATATATGTGTTCTCAGGTGGTGAAGCAAGTAGGATAATACGCTGACTTTTGGTTCATGAGACAAGCTTCAGTTCACGTGCTGCCTCCTCTGTGTCGATGCACTGGTACATTGCCCAGCAAACACAAAAACGTTTCAAAAACGTTTTTTTCACGTGCATGATAAGGTTGTGATAACGTTTTTATCCGACATATTTAATGCGACAGATGTCGGATTTTTTTCACGTTATAAATACGTTTTTTACAACGTTGCATAAAGTCGTGAAAAAGTTGTTGTTTTTTAACGTTGTTAATGCAACGTTCTTAACACGTAAATATCACGTCTTACTTTATTGGTCGTCGTCAGTTGGTTATAACACATTTACCCGAAATCACCAACACGAAGATTCCAGGTTTTGCTTTGAATGTAAATTACCTTGAAGTGTTCCTCACACACTGCATGTTATACATCGGTCTTTTGTGATTCCATTGTGAAGCATCAATCGACCCGTTTAAATCATTAAAACGTCACTGGAAATAAATAGCCTACAGACAGTTAATTCTTAGGACTGATTTAACTTATTACATTAAAAGTTATGGATTGATTTATTAATTCAACATCATGTAGCCTAACTACCCAACTTTTCCTTCAAGCAAAAGGTGTCCAAAAAACAAAAGGTTTTCCTCAAAAAAGAAAAGAGCTCGCATATTCAATAAATAAATGTATTAATAAAATAATAATAATAAAAAAAAACAATATAACAATATAAAATATATTAGAAGAACTTTTATTATATTATATGTTATAACCATTTTAGCAAAATCAATGTAATCAATAAAGAAAATACACAATTTGCACTGCAGCCAATAACAAAAAATAATGTTGACTAAACCAACTATAGACTACAAAGAACATACAGATACACATAACTGTAATAATGCTAAAATACTGATATATGAACAACAACAAAAAAATAGACAATGTTGATTAATAGGGCTGTAACGATACGCTTAATAATATTGACCAATTACCTTGTTTTAATAAATAAAAGGTAACGTTAAAGGATAGTTCACTTTGAAATACATTTTTTATATGTTTTAGCTTACCTCAAGGGCATCCAAGATGTAGGTGTCTTTGTTTCTACAGTATTTTCAATTTTGACATTTTTCAGTCAAACCGTTGTTGTCTGTCAGTCATACACTGGAGGCTAAGGGGTCCACGTCAAAGCATGCACAGAGAAGTCAAAATTAAACATGATTTAATGACTCATAAATTTAAGTCCACATTGATGGCCTAAGACACTGAAACTAGCGGTTTGTGTGAGAAAACGAACAGTATTTATATCGATTTTACCTCTTGTAATCATAGCCATGACAAAATGATCTGACGGCACGGGCGCTTCGGTCTGCACATGCGCTGGAAGTGATCGCGTGGACCCCCTTAGCCTCCAGTGTATGACTGACAGACAACAACGGTTTGACTGAAAAATGTCAAAATTGAAAATACTGTAGAAACAAAGACACCTACATCTTGGATGCCCTTGAGAAAAGCTAAAACATAAAAAATGTATTTCAAAGTGAACTATCCCTTTAAGTGTGGTGAGCAGGACGGCGGAGAGAACGTCGCGAGGCCGGTGGTGCGATTGCTAATGAGCAGCACCTGTGCAGCACACCGGGCTCGGCATCTCTCACGGAGAAGCAGAAGCTCGATCATCCACTTCGTTGCTCCCCGTTATGCTTCCGCTCCTCCGTGAGAGATCAGAGACCGGTGTGCTGCACAGGTGCTGCTCAGGTGCTGCTCATTAGCAATCACACCACCGGCCTCGCAGACGTTCTCTCACGTGCCTGATCTGTCCTGGGGCCTGTACCATGATGGTAGTTGAACAAACTCAGCGTTGCAGGATTAGTTTAGAGTTGACAAAAACAAACCACTCCAACCAGGCTTTGTTGGTACCATGATGCTGATCATCAACTTTCTCTGTCAACTCAGGCTTTGATCCTGAGATAAGGAGTTGTGTGACATCAGTAGCAAACAGCCAATCACATGCTGAGAAAGAGTGAAACTCATTCAAAACACATTGAAATTAATTTCTCATGAGAGAAACAGCGCAAATTCACGTATTAAATAAAAGTATTAAAATATTAAAAATTTAAACAAATTTACACAGCAAGAAGAAAATAGCTGTCTATGGAAGAGGGCAACTAAAAGAAAGTCTCGCTACTGTAGATCAGTGCAAGTAAAAGTTGTGAAGTTAGTTTATGTTGATAAAGGTATGAGAGAATTTAACATTTAAGCTCACACTGCTAAAAGCCAAACCACTTTCATGGTACCTAAAACCCAGGGTTGGCACAAACTAAACTGAAACATATTGGGCTAGCCACCTAAACCGGCTTCATGGCATAGGCCCCTGCTCACCACAGTAAGTTAAGCAGACAATACATAATCACGACAATGAGGCGTCGGTGCCTGAACTCATAAAATGAGCTGAAACTGAGAAATATATATTGAAATCAATGTCTACTTTTAAACAGAAAAGTTAGTCATGGCTCGCAATGATTGTTGAGCCACCAGCCAACGACAGAAGTTTCCACTTTGAATCCTTTAGACTGGTTGTTTTTTCTCCAGCATCTAAAGTGAGAAAAAAAATAACCAAAATGTAAATGTAAAAAAACAATGGTTGTCCAAAATGTGAAGTATACTCTGGAGTTTATCCTCTACACGTACAAGATTTCAGTCAGATAAATTGTGGCTAACGTTAAATGTTTGCTTGACTGAGTGACGTCACGTGAAAACATTAATTAAACTGTTAACTTACAGACAGTGCATATTTTTAGGTTAAATAAATGAGCTTAGGCTACTATTTCACATCCATATACCATTTGCCATTAAAACATTTAACGTTACAAAATCTCTCATCTAACCGTTACACATAAATGCGATTAAACGCCCAAACAAACAGCTTAACCTAACTTGCCTCCTCCAACAGTTAACGATTAGCCTAAGAACGTTACACATAGCATTTGGTTAAGATGCTAACAGACTATTTGAATACACTTAAACCATTTCTATACAGTAAATATTCAACGAAAGTCTGTCATTTACATGAAAGAAAGTGTCAGAAACATTTGTATGTACTAGTTGTGTAATTTTAGGGACTACACTTACCTGAAAGTAGTTAAAACATGAGCAGTGAGAGACGGAGTTCAGCAGCTTGTCAGTTGAGCTGTCGACGCCGTTTCCATGGTAGCGCACTCTCCAGCTCAAGTTCAAATTCGGCTCGAATTTCACGCGCGCCCATTAAAACATGTAGAAGTCACGCAGCATTTACATACATTAATAAGAATTGATTATAATTTATGATTGATAATCAGAAAACTGAAACTTGATTCGTTATTAATGGATATTAGTTACCATCGTAAACTGTAAATGGAATGAGCATGAAAGCATTGGAAATGTAAAACATTTGTTTGAATTATATGCTTATAGGCTGGTAAACATGGTGTAGAAATACAATTGTAAAACTATGATATAGGCTAAGGCATGAACATATTTTCTTAGATACACACATTTATTTATTTATATATTAAAAAGTGCTTATAGTAGGCTATGCAGTTATTAATATTCTATTTAAGTGCGGTTGTTTATTGGGTTGTATGGTGTATGCATTATAGGCATATTTAAATGTAGTGATCGTTAACAAACGTTCAGAAATTGGTGTAGTGTAGCCTTTAGCCTACAGCACAATAGTTTTCAACGAGATATAAACCACCAGGGTGCGCTTTTTGCCTGGATTTCTGCCATGCCAAATCTTGTAGGTGGTTTGCGAAACGTATATGTGCTTATAACTTTTTAATTTATTGACGAGCCAACTTGATTTAGAAAAAAAAAAAAAAAACAACGTCCAAATTACTTCTGGTGCTGCCTCGTTCGGTCTTGTTTCGTTTTTGTAGACAAACGTGATAGTTTTTTTTTTTTTGACTAAAGAAAATGTACCAGTTTGGTATTTTAACGTCTTATTCCAACGTGAGAGATTACGTTATTTTAACACCTGAATAAAAAGTCTTCCAAAAGTTGTAGTTTGGTCTAGTTTCCTTTTAGTAGTAAACAAACGTGATATGTACGTTTTTTGACTACTTTACAAAACCATACCAGTTCGGTATTTTCACAACATTTTTAAAACACTTTATTTTGGTTACATTATTTATCCATTTATAAAAAAAACGTTTTAAAAACGTTTTTAAAATGTTGTACTACAACATTACCTAATTACAACCAAAATACAACCTTGTGAAAAGTTGTTAAAAACGTTTTGTGTTTGCTGGGTGGTTAATGAAACATTGATTTAAATTAAGGTACAATTATTTCAAAAGAAATTCACTTTAAAGAAAGGCTTTGTGCTTGCTTTCTGTTTAGGCTCTGTGAAAGTTTTAGTGCTGCTTCCAGAGAACGGTCACGTACGTAGGCTATCATTGTTATGCAACAGTCGGAATCATTAATATGTATGAACCCTTACATTTGCATATGCCAGCCCATGTTCAATGACAGACGAGACGGAGCTGCGCAGCCGAAGCATGGCAGTTTCTCAGTGTTTGGATGTACACATCAGCACAAAAGTATTGTTTAGTTCCTTCATCCGAGCCTCTGAAGAAACAATGGGTTAATTTATTTTCTCTGGATAGTTCCAAACATTTTACCAACAACTGTTTCCTCAACTTGGGCCAAGAGCAGGCCTCGGTTTGAGCTGAAGTGTTGTTGTTCAAGTTCAGACAGGTAACGTTAATCTTTCACTCAAAATCGTTCAATACTGTTTATGCATCAGTAAGTCAAGCCAGTGCAGTGACTAAGAATTAAACTTCACATCGTTTCTTTTTAGTAGGATGAAAAAACGTGTTTAAATTGTGAATAAATTATATACAGAAATCGATCAAAGAATAATGTTTCACACGAAGTTTACTGGACACTTGCCGAACACGTTATGATTACGATGATGCACGACTCTCTGTGTCAACGGGACTATAAGTCTCCGCTCAGTAGGGGAATAATTAAATAGTTACCTTGGGAGATTTAGGAACGAAAGGAACCTAGTCCCCGCTCCCTTCTTTTGAGTCTCAGTATGCACTTATGTGTATATGTTTTATCTTACACTATTATAAAATGTAACAGGAATACATGGTGTAGGCTTCAGGTAAGTATGTCAGAACGGCGGCTTCCTGAAGTGCATGAAGTGAAATGTAAGTAATTTGAATTCCGTCCCACCCACTTAATCCTAATAATGTAAGCGAGACGCCCCTACCCCAAGGTAAGTTCAGAAATAACTGTCCAATATTTTCAGCTTGAACAACTAATAATTTATTTTCTCCTTTCCTCAATAGGTTATGACTTTGCTGGAAGAGACAGCTCAAGAAATAAAATGACAATAAAAAATGAAATAACAATTGTAAGTGTTCTCATTTTCTTGAAAAATCTTCAACTGACTAATATATTCAGAACAACACCTTTAAACACCTTCAAAGTGTTTACACCAAACTTATTATCTGGATAAGGATATTCACTTTAAGCACAGAAAAACTTATTCACAACCCTGAGTACTATATGACTCTTGTGATTCAATTCAAATAACTCATTCCATTAAATGATTCACTTCAAATGACCCATTTCAAACGCATAGTTAACCTTGAAATCACTAAACGACTCTTTTGAATCAATCTTATGATTCAGTTTTCAATCAACTCAGTAATCACAGTTCAAAATCACAGTTGAATCAATCAGTTTGTTCAAACATTCAGTTCAGTCCATTCTGATTCAGTAATATGTTCATGTGTACGTGTGTATTGAAATGTTGTACCAGTCTGTGGCAACGACGACTTCGAGCAATGACTTTGAAGACTTTTGGAAGATTCGTGAAGGCTTGTGATGATGACCTGAGATGATTTAATGAACAGTTGTAGACAGAACAGCGGAAATGTCGCTAGGATGGCAGGGTAATAAGCAAAAAATAAAAATCACGTGAACGTTTCAGGTGTGGCCCAAAAAACTCTGAATCTTCCCGAAACAAAATGACGCAGTTCAGCTTCACACCGGCTCGCATGCACGGAAATGATCTGAATCACAAAAAATAATATGTCTCTCAAAAACACATACTGGTCCGGAGACGAATTTTCAGTCCCTTTATAAACAAAAAATAAAACGCTTTACTCCAGAAAAATATTCTTGCAGTCTGCACACACGCGATCTTGTTCACTAACAAGTGCACGTAACAGATTGCAGGCGGTAACTCTCGCTCCACACAGTTCATATGACTTCAAAAAAAAAAAAAAAAAAACAGTCGGCTCTCTTGAGAAAATGTTCGGTTAAGCAGTCACAACATACTGCAGTGTTTGCATGTAACCTGGCGACTCTACAGGCAGCAATGCTTCCTCGTGCACTCAGCCAAGCTTCCACCCTGTCTCTCGTCCGAAGATATAACCGAGTCGAGCTTCAGCTTCTAACTGCGGTTCTCGTGTCACACGACAATTGTGCGCGTATCTTAAACTCATAAGAGCTCAAATCCTGACAGTATTTCAGCTTTTCAGCAAAACTCTCGAATACTCCGCAACTGGCAAGTCTCATGGCGCGTACTGCTCACGCCACACTGCTGCTCTTCTTCTTCCCAACACCCTCTATGCCTCCCGCGTCAGCACCGCTCGGAGAGAAAAACTCGTCAAAATAAAAGTCCCATAAGAAAAATTTGTTCCTCCGTTCCTCCTACCTGCTAAACCCTGCCATACCATCAACATCTACAGACAGCTGTCCTGAAATATGAACAAACCAATTTAAAAGTGCAACATTGTACAAAATACATTCTTTTTCAATCACAGTTTCATGCATGTTCCTCATCACATCAAATAGTCATCTCTTATCCTCTGAGATTTAAAATTTGCACAACTGTATCTTTGAGAGCGGATTTGACTTGGAACATTTACACATTCAACATGTGAAATGTAGGCATCATAGGAACTTCTTGTACTTCTATCTCCCCACCTCTATTTCAGGAACAATTCATTTTCTTCTACCTCTCTCTGTTCTTGTCACTCCCTCTTTGTTCTCTACATCATAGTTTCCACCTGTACCACCCTTGCCCTGTCTATGTGCAGTGGCTGGAAAACACACAAGAGTCAAATTCATTTTTCAAGTATTTGACTTGGTTTGCAGGTCTACTTGGGGTTTGTACGTGCCGTCTAGATGACGACAAAGGAATGTCCAGTGACAAAGCTGATCCCTGTGTCTTACTCTGAACTGACACCTTTTCAGTTTTAATGGTAAATTCCCATGTGTATAGGTAGTATCTTCTACAATATTAAGGTGTATGTTCCCACTTGTCTTGATATCTTTTCTGCCCCTATGTATCTGATTACGTCACAGCACACGGTGCACAGGCCTTACAAGCGGCTTTTCCCAAGGAACTTCCGTCATACACTATTTCCGTATTTCTGAGCTCCTGTCATACCAATTCTTTAACTTCTACAGCAGTCTTAATCGACAATGATAACTCTTCACCAATCATCCAGGTTTTCCACTTCACTTTAGTCAAATATTCCCACCAACATCTAATGGAAGGGCGTCCCTCCGACATTGGGGTGGAGGGAGATAACGTGGCGTGGTGAACATGATTTGTATTGCTATGCCATTCACTAGCTCAGGTCATGGGTTTTCCGTGTTTCTTTTTTTTCAGGTGTCAACGTTCTCAGCATGTCATGCATAGCATGCGGTTGAATCTCGCACTGAGAAAGTTACCTTGGGATGAGAGTAAGGACTTCTGAAAGAACTCTTTTCCAAATAGCATATACTCTACAAAGTTCCTTAATCACTTGTGCGCTACAAAACACCTTCCCCTCATTCTCTAATGCAGACGAGCTGGGCACCACGTGGTGCAACAAACCAATGCTTGATAAAGGCCTTTGCAGTGGTACTTGCTGTTTGAGTTTCTTTGGTTGGGGACAGCAACTGTAAACCGGGTAAACATATCAGTAAGGACCAGCACATTCTCATGTAATTCCTGAGGGAATTTTCCAGCTGGGTGTACCATCCATTTGCCAGCACTTCTCGAGCAGTGACATTGCTTACAGTCATTAGGAGCTCTGATTCTCGGAAACATCCTTTGCCAGAGTTACACCTTCTTTACACTGCGATGTCCATACCTAAACATCCTTAGACATGTTAAAACAGTAATAGCTTGATTATTAGTGATGTTAATCTATTTACAATGACCTCCATGCTCATGTTGACTGTCATTATGACTTAAAGGTCTAAGGAACAGGACAACCAGCTGCTTTAATTTTTCTCTCCATCCTTTTGGATAGAGAAGACATCAACATCGCTCCATGATGCCATTGAAGGAATAGAAGACTCTCTGCAAAGCTTTTTTTGAACTCTAGTGGCGTGCTCTCCTGTCCTGCCCCACTTGGTTTTCTGGCTTTGAACACGCATTGTATATGGACAGGTCAAGCCATCACTTGCTTTGCCAGCTCCCTTCTTTCATACGCTGAGCCAGCTAACAAGCACTTTCTAATGAGCAACTCTACAGCCACTCGAGCGTCAGTCTCGTCCTGCTTGAAACTCTTGCAGGCCACATGTGGCGGCACTCCTAAAGCTGACTTGGATGAAGAAATCTTTCTCTGTTGTTCCTCTTCTTCAGGAAACTTTGCATCAAAAGGAATTCTGATAAAACATCAGCGTTGGTGTTCATGGTTATGGCTTATTGTTTAATAGCCTGAAATTAACTGCTAATTGGTCGCACAGCAATTGTTCAACTGCACAACTTGATTTCCAGACAGCACAGTCAATTTATGGTCAGTGAACCCAGTAAAAGCAAAGAAACATCAGATACTTCTTTTAAATTTTTTCCAATTGCAGGCCCACTAAGCCAACAGCTCCAGTTTAAATGCACTGTAGTACTTGTCATTTTACTCTGACCCTCTGAGAGCCTCTGCTAAGCAAATGCAATGGCAGACTTCCACTACCCTTGCTTTTGGCTCAATACAGCTTTAAGGAGGCCCTGTTGACTTCCATCGGTAGTGA
>JAQIUQ010000684.1:5000-38161 GCA_030378365.1 Hybognathus amarus
GTGTGTGTAGTGTGTGTGGTGTGTGTGTGTGTAGTGTGTGAATTGAGTGTGTGTGATGTGAGTGTGTGTGTGTGTAGTGTGTGAATTGAGTGAGTGTGATGTGAGTGTGTGGTGTGTGGTGTGTGTGTGTGTGTGTGTAGTGTGTGAATTGAGTGTGTGTGATGTGAGTGTGTGTGTGTGTGTGTGTGTGTGTGTGTGTGTGTGTAGTGTGTGAATTGAGTGTGTGTGATGTGAGTGTGGGGTGTGTGTGTGTGCGTGTGTGTGTAGTGTGTGAATGTGAGTGTGTGTGTGATGTGAGTGTGGGGTGTGTAGTGTGTGTGTGTGTGTGTGTGTGTGTGTGTAGTGTGTGAATTGAGTGAGTGTGATGTGAGTGTGTGTGTGTGTGTGTGTGTGTGTGTAGTGTGTGAATTGAGTGTGTGTGATGTGAGTGTGGGGTGTGTGGTGTGTGTGTGTGTGTGTGTAGTGTGTGAATTGAGTGTGTGTGATGTGAGTGTGGGGTGTGTGTGTGTGTGTGTGTGTGTGTGTGTGTGTAGTGTGTGAATTGAGTGTGTGTGATGTGAGTGTGGGTGTGTGTGGTGTGCGTGTGTGTGTGTGTGTGTAGTGTGTGAATTGAGTGTGTGTGATGTGAGTGTGTGTGTGTGTGTGTGTGAGTGTGTGTGTGTGAGTGTGTGGTGTGTAGTGTGTGAATTGAGTGTGTGTGATGTGAGTGTGTGTGAGTGTGAGTGTGTGGTGTGTGTGTGTGTGTGTGTGTAGTGTGTGAATTGAGTGTGTGTGATGTGAGTGTGTGGTGTGCGTGTGTGTGTGTGTGTGTGTGTGTGTAGTGTGTGAATTGAGTGTGTGATGTGAGTGTGGGGTGTGTAGTGTGCGTGTGTGTGTAGTGTGTGTGTGTGTGTGTGTGAGTGTGGAATTGAGTGAGTGTGATGTGAGTGTAGTGTGTAATTGAGTGTGTGTGATGTGAGTGTGTGGTGTGTGTGTGTGTGTGTAGTGTGTGAATGTGTGTGAGTGTGTGAGTGTGTGTGTGTGTGGTGTGTGTGTGTGTGTGTGTGTGTGTGTAGTGTGTGAATTGAGTGTGTGTGATGTGAGTGTGGGGTGTGTGTGTGTGTGTGTGTGTGTGTGTGTGTGTGTGTGTAGTGTGTGAATTGAGTGTGTGTGATGTGAGTGTGGGGTGTGTAGTGTGTAGTGTGTGAGTGTGTGTGTGTGTGGTGTGTGTGTGTGTGTGTGTGTAGTGTGTGAATTGAGTGTGTGTGATGTGAGTGTGGGGTGTGTAGTGTGCGTGTGTGTGTAGTGTGTGAATTGAGTGTGCGTGATGTGAGTGTGGGGGTGTGGTAGTGTGTGTGTGTGTGTGTAGTGTGTGAATTGAGTGAGTGTGATGTGAGTGTGTGGTGTGCGTGTGTGTGTGTAGTGTGTGAGTATTATGTGAGTGTGTGGGTGTGTGTGTGTGTGTGGTGTGTAGTGTGTGAATTGTAGTGTGTGTGATGTGAGTGTTGGGGTGTGCTGTTTGTGTGTGTAGTGTGTGAATTGAGTGTGTGTGATGTGAGTGTGGGGTGTGTGGTGTGTGTGTGTAGTGTGTGAATTGAGTGTGTGTGATGTGAGTGTGGGGTGTGTGGTGTGTTGGTGTGTGTGTGTGTGTGTAGTGTGTGAATTGAGTGAGTGTGATGTGAGTGTGTGTGTGTGTGTGTGTGTGTGTGTGTGTGTGTAGTGTGTGAATTGAGTGAGTGTGATGTGAGTTTGGGGTGTGTAGTGTGCGTGTGTGTGTGTAGTGTGTGAATTGAGTGTGTGTGATGTGAGTGTGGGGTGTGTAGTGTGCTGTGTGTGTGTGTGTGTGTGTGTGTGTGTAGTGTGTGAATTGAGTGTGTGTGATGTGGTGTGTGTGTGGTGTGTGTAGTGTGTGTGTGTGTGTAGTGTGTGAATTGAGTGTGTGTGATGTGAGTGTGGGGTGTGTAGTGTGTGTGTGTGTGTGTGTAGTGTGTGAATTGAGTGAGTGTGATGTGAGTGTGGTGTGTGTGTGTGTGTGTGTGTGTAGTGTGTGAGTATGTGAGTGTGTGGTGTGTGTGTGTGTGTGTGTGTGTAGTGTGTGAATTGAGTGTGTGTGATGTGAGTGTTGTGGTGTGTGTGTGTGTGCGTGTGTGTGTGTGTGTGTAGTGTGTGAATTGAGTGTGTGTGATGTGAGTGTGGGGTGTGTAGTGTGTGTGTGTGTGTGTGTGTGTGTGTAGTGTGTGAATTGAGTGTGTGTGATGTGAGTGTGTGGTGTGCGGTGTGTGTGTGTGTGTGTGTGTGTGTGATGTGTGTGTGTAGTGTGTGAATTGAGTGAGTGTGATGTGAGTCTGTGGGTGTGTGGTGTGTGTGTGTGTGTGTAGTGTGTGAATTGAGTGTGTGTGTGATGTGAGTGTGTGGGTGTGATGTGTGTGTGTGTGTGTGTAGTGTGTGTAGGTGTGTAGTGTGTGAATTGAGTGTGTGTGATATGAGTGTGGGGTGTGTAGTGTGTGTGTGTGTGTGTAGTGTGTGAATGTAGTGTGTGTGATGTGAGTGTGTAGTGTGTGAATGTGAGTGTGTGTGTGTGAGTGTGTGTGTGTAGTGTGTGAATTGAGTGATGTGTGATGTGATGTGTGGTGTGTGTGTGTGTGTGTGTGTGTGTGTGTGTGTGTAGTGTGTGAATTGAGTGTGTGTGATGTGAGTGTGTGGTGTGTGTGTGTGTGTGTGTGTGTGGTGTGTGAATTGAGTGTGTGTGATGTGAGTTGGGGGTGTGTAGTGTGCGTGTGTGTGTGTGTGTAGTGTGTGAATTGAGTGTGTGTGATGTGAGTGTGTGTGTGTAGTGTGTGAATTGAGTGTGTGTGATGTGAGTGTGTGGTGTGTGGTGTGTGTGTGTGTGTGTAGTGTGTGAATTGAGTGTGTGTGTGATGTGAGTTTGGGGTGTGTGGTGTGCGTGTGTGTGTGTGTGTAGTGTGTGAATTGAGTGTGTGTGATGTGAGTGTGGGGTGTGTAGTGTGCGTGTGTGTGTGTGTGTGTGAATTGAGTGTGTGTGATGTGTGGTGTGTGTGAGTGTGTAGTGTGTGTGATGTGAGTGTGTGGTGTGTAGTGTGTGAATTGAGTGAGTGTGATGTGAGTGTGGGGTGTGTGGTGTGTGTGTGTGTGTGTGTGTAGTGTGTGAATTGAGTGTGTGTGATGTGAGTGTGTGGTGTGTGATGTGTGTGTGTGTGTGTGTGTGTGTGTGTGTGTGTGTGTAGTGTGTGAATTGAGTGTGTGTGATGTGAGTGTGGGGTGTGTAGTGTGCGTGTGTGTGTGTGTGTGTGTGTATGTGTGGTGAATGTGAGTGTGTGTGAGTGTGAGTGTGTGTGTGTGTGTGTGTGTGTGTGTGTGGTGTGTGTGTGTGTGTGTAGTGTGTGAATTGAGTGTGTGTGATGTGAGTGTGGGGTGTGTAGTGTGCGTGTGTGTGTGTGTAGTGTGTGAATTGAGTGTGTGTGATGTGAGTGTGGGGTGTGTGGTGTGCGTGTGTGTGTGTGTGTAGTGTGTGAATTGAGTGTGTGTGATGTGAGTGTGGGGTGTGTAGTGTGTGTGTGTGTGTGTGTAGTGTGTGAATTGAGTGTGTGTGTGATGTGAGTGTGGGGTGTGTAGTGTGCTGTGTGTGTGTGTGTGTGTGTGTGTGTGTGTGTGTGTGTGTGTAGTGTGTGAATTGAGTGTGTGTGATGTGAGTGTGGGTGTGTGGTGTGCGTGTGTGTGTGTGTGTAGTGTGTGAATTGAGTGTGTGTGATGTGAGTGTGGGGTGTGTAGTGTGTGTGTGTAGTGTGTGAATTAGTGTGTGTGATGTGAGTGTGGGTGTGAGTGTGTGTGTGTGTGTAGTGTGTGAATTGAGTGTGTGTGATGTGAGTGTGGGGTGTGTAGTGTGCTGTGTGTGTGTGTGTGTAGTGTGTGAATTGAGTGTGTGTGATGTGAGTGTGGGTGTGTATGTGTGTGTGTGTGTGTGTGTGTGTGTAGTGTGTGAGTGTAGTGTGTGTGAGTGTGTGTGTGGTGTGTGTGTGTGTGTGTGTGTGTAGTGTGTGAATTGAGTGTGTGTGATGTGAGTGTGGGTGTGCGTGTGGTGTGTGTGTGTAGTGTGTGAATTGAGTGTGTGTGATGTGAGTGTGGGTGTGTAGTGTGTGTGTGTGTGTGTGTGTGTGAATGTGTGTATAGTGTGATGTGAGTGTGGGGTGTGTGGTGTGTGTGTGTGTGTGTGTGTGAATTGAGTGTGTGTGTGATGTGAGTGTGGATGTGAGTGTGGTGTGTGTGTGTGTGTGTGTAGTGTGTGAATTGAGTGTGTGTGATGTGAGTGTGGTGTGTGTGTGTGTGTGTAGTGTGTGAATTGAGTGTGTGTGATGTGAGTGTGGGGTGTGTAGTGTGTGTGTGTGTGTGTGTGTGTAGTGTGTGAATTGAGTGAGTGTGATATGTGAGTGTGGGGTGTGTGGTGTGCGTGTGTGTGTAGTGTGTGAAAATAGTGTGGGGTGTGTGAGTGTGGGTGTGTGTGTGTGTAGTGTGTGAGTGTGAGTGTGTGTGATGTGAGTGTGGGTGTGTAGTGTGTGTGTGTGTAGTGTGTGAATTGAGTGTGTGTGATGTGAGTGTGGGGTGTGTGGTGTGCGTGTGTGTGTGTGTGTGTGTGTGTAGTGTGTGAATTGAGTGTGTGTGATGTGAGTGTGGGGTGTGTGACGTGTGTGTATGTGTGTGTGTAGTGTGTGAATTGTAGTGTGTGTGTGATGTGAGTGTGGGTGTGGTGTGCGTGTGTGTGTGTGTGCGTGTGAATTGAGTGTGTGTGATGTGAGGTGTGTGGGTGTGTAGTGTGTGTGTGTGTGTAGTGTGTGAATTGAGTGTGTGTGATGATGTGGGGTGTGTGGGTGTGTGGTGTGTGTGTGTGTGTGATGTGTGTGTAGTGTGTGAATGTGAGTGTGTGTGATGTGATGTGTGTGGGTGTGTGTGTGTGTGTGTCAGTGTGTGAATTGAGTGTGTGTGATGTGAGTGTGGGTGTGTGTGTGTAGTGTGTGAATGTAGTGTGTGGATGTGAGTGGGGTGTGTGGTGTGTGTGTGTGTGTGTGTAGTGTGTGAATTGAGTGTGTTGATGTGAGTGTGGGGTGTGTGTGTGTGTGTGTGTGTGTGTGTGTAGTGTGATTGAGTGTGTGTGATGTGTGTGTAGTGTGTGTGATGTGAGTGTGTGAATGTGAGTGTGTAGTGATGTGAATTGGGTGTGTGTGGTGTGTGTGTGTGTGTGTGTAGTGTGTGAATGTGAGTGTGTGGTGTGTGTGTGTGTGTGTGTGTGTGTAGTGTGTGAATTGAGTTGTGTGTGATGTGAGTGTGTGTGTGTGTGTGTGTGTGTGTAGTGTGTGAATTGAGTGTGTGTGATGTGAGTGTGTGTGTGTGTGTGTGTGTAGTGTGTGAATTGAGTGTGTGTGATGTGAGTGTGGGGTGTGGGTGTGTGTGTGTGTAGTGTGTGAATTGAGTGTGTGTGATGTGAGTGTGTGGTGTGCGTGTGTGTGTGTGTGTGTGTGAATTGAGTGTGTGTGCGCAACAAGTTTCTTAACTTTTTCGCCGACGAAAGCAGAGCCGTGGAAAGCCGCTTCGCCACGCTTTCAGTGGAAACGCGGCTATTGTTTTGATGCCGTCATGAGCTGAAATGGCGGGAGGGGTTGTGTCGCCCTGATTTGCTTCCCCGTCTCTCTGCATTTTCCCCAGACATACGTTATTCTCCCACACAAAAAACGAATTTCATTCCAAATATGTAAAATTCTGTGAAATTCCACGTTAACACTAGATTCCGCGTTAATTGGCCAATTCCGCGATTCCGTCCGATTCCGCGATCACGGAAATTATAGGGCCCTAGATATGTGCCCAAGGTTCCTACCACTCCCTTCCAGGACCAGGTGGTGAACCTGCAAGCGCTGCCCCTGGAGGAGGCAGACCCAGCCTTGGCACTGCTCTGTCCAGTATGTGCACTCCGTGCTTACGTAGACAGAACGCGGTGTTTCAGGACCTCAGACCAGCTCTTTGTCTGTTATGGTGGGAGCTAGAAGGGAAGAGCTCTCTCAAAGTAACGGTTGTCTCACTGGATTGTGGACACCATCGCTTTGGCCTACCAGCAGCAAGGTCGACCGTGCCCCCTTGGTGTGAAAGCCCACTCCACTCGGAGTGTGGCTTCCTCTTGGGCTCTAGCGCATGGCGCCTCGCTAACAGACATCTGCAGAGCTGCAGGCTGGGCGACACCCAACACTTTTGCGAGATTTTATAATCTGCGAGTGGAGCTTATGTCCTCTCGTGTACTCGCTCCGGCCAGTACTGGACCCGCTCAGGTGTCTTCGCTTGCTCGCCATTCCACTCCACGGACTGGATGAGTGCGATATTCCTCAGTTGAGTCTTCTGTTGAAGCCCTGAGTCCTCCAGCACTGTTGATGCTAGCGCCAGTGTCTGTTGACCTGGACATCGGCTAGGTGCCTCCGTGTGTTGGTTCCCTTGGTAACTGTCACATGTGTATTCTCCACTGTAAGCCTCTCTGAGCATGTGTCTTCCCTTGGCAAGCCACCGTGCCAATCCTGGAGTTAAGTAATCTAGCCACCAAAGGTTGGTGACTCCAGTGTCCCTCCATATGTGTATTCTTAAGTCCTCCCTGCGGGTAGGCATGCTGCGGCATATTCCTCCCGGGATATGCTTCCCAGTGTACCTTGGTATTCCTGTGTTAGGTAGGACTCCTTGTCCGTATTAGTTGACAGGAGTTCAGACTTCGCAGGGCACTGGAAGACAGCTGTGAAGGTGGCGCGACGGCATAGACCCCCATTCTCCGTCATCCGACGTAACTCGGAGTGACAACGAAGGGGACCGTCAGTGGGTAGCCAACCAGAATGCCTATTGCCGCCGCGAGTCGTACGGCGGCAAATCTGCCGCGGTGAAAAGTAAACTTGCCGCATTTCAAGGTCGTTCGCGAAATGACCGCCAGGTGGCGCAAAGGGGCATTTAGCAAAACAGCCGCAATTGCAGCGGGGCTATGTCAGTTAACAGTAAGGATGAAATACTACAACTATGGCAATTTCCAAATAACCAACAAACATGAAAAATTAAAACAAGAGCTATTTGCATTTTCTGTAGGCTACAATAATGAAACAAACAAAGATTTGGCGAAGTTGAAACTGCATGTTAAAGTAATAATTGTATTATTAATTAAAGACATATAGACGTTTATTTGTACGAACTATTAGGCTATATATCTCTGTTTGTATCTGTTTATTAAAAAACACAGCACAAGGTCTTGTAAAAAAAACAAGAATGAGACTGACTGAATATGTAAAAAATAAACAAACGAAACAGAATAGAACAAACTTTTAGAACAAAAAATAATAAAAATAAAATTATTTAGCCTACAACAGATTCGGTTAAATTTAACGAAAGCAAAACTTAATTAAGTAAAAGTACATTTAAACAGAATATACTGTAACAAACTTTTAGAGCAGAACATTTTATGAATCAAAAGTTAAAATAGGCCTCTCTTGCAGTCAGTGGAAATTAATTAGAGAACTTAAAAGGCTAGCCCACTCCATGATTTTTGGTCATACAGATAATATGTCATCTTTTAAAACAGTAAAAGGTCTACAATATGCTAACGATAAAACAGAGTAAATTTATGGCCGAGTGTTAGAACTTACTGTTCGATCATTTAGATGACACGGGTTCAAATCCCGAAACAAACTTGGGACTTTAGTAAATTTTGTATTAGCCTATTAATGCATTTTAAATCCTATTATTAATGAAGAGAGATTTGTCTAGTTCTAAAACTGTGTTACAGCATATAGTTTTTGCTTATATTTATAAAAATAAAATTGCCAAGCATTTCCATTTTACACGGGAACAAAATGTGGGTGGGTAAAAAATAAAAACATTTTTTATAAATAGGCCTATAGAACAAAAAGATAGAATCAATTTTAGAAATGAAAAATAGAATAAAAAGTTAAAAATAGAGATAACAATAAGCTTAGCCTATTTCTATGGGGACCAGCGCAATAACAAACAAACAAAAAGTAGGCTACACCAAAAGACCGTCATATCTGCAGTCAGTGAAAATAAAGTAGGCTAGGTGCATAACATTGAATATTTGTAGCCTACTATTCTATTGAGGAATGAAAGGAATGAAGAGTGCTTCTCTCTCGTGAGCGATATAATTTCATAGTAGCCTATAAAGGCTTCTTATAACCCACTTTGTGTTTAATTTGTAGAGGATTTATTAACTCAAACATTAACACTGAAATAAATTAAACTAAATTATTGTAAATTAATTAAAACATTGGCTTGACTTGCTATTAGCTAAGTTATTCAGCAGCATTTGGGTTTTGCGTTCTTTATGATATAAGAATACAGTAGGCAACTACGTTGTTATGATCAGCATCATTTTCTTTAATAAAATAAATATACAAATTAAAAACATTTCAATAGAAAAATGAAAACAATTCAATAGGCCTAGTATAACATTTCTACATTCCGGTAGAACCCCGTTGCGCTGTACCACCGCCGGCAAAACCTTCTGAAGGTGATCGATGTATTTATTGCACGCTGTTTTTGTCAGGCGATCTCTCCCAGAAAGTCACTATGGCCTGAAGAAGCTCGTCTTTGTTCCATGGCTTAGCCTCACGTCTGACGAACTCTTTTAGTGCGTGCCAAACCAGTTCGAATCGGGTTAAGATCTGGTGATCTGCAGGCAAGGTACAAGTTAGAGGATATTGTCTTGTGCACATTTCATAGAGAAGTTAATCTAAATGAACGCTACCCAGGAAGTAAAAAAACATACTCGGCTGGGGTTTTCACCCAATTGATCCCCGCCTCAGCAATACACTGTCTCGACGCTGCATGTTTTGGGTCATTGTCTATGTAAACAGAGAGAAATGTCAGAAAAAAATTAACCATTCCGATAATAGAAATGGCAAAATGTCACAAGCACATTATTATTATTTTTACCTTGGAAGAAGCGATGAGGTCCTTTAAATTTTTTCTGAATGTATGGCGCCAACGCAGATTTTATTATGCTGTCTTGGTAATAGTGCCGGTCCATAATTCCTGTAAAATTCAGTGATATTAATAAACAATTATTATTATTATTATTATTTTTTAAACAACAACAAAAAACAGTGCTGTTGTGCTGTAGAATTCACCTTCGAATACAACTATTGGTCCTGGTCCCTGACGGGATATGGCCCCCCAAACATGAAGTTTAATGGGATGCTTGGCCTTAGGTTTTGCAATGTGCCGACCCTTTTTCTTATAGCACATTAAAGCAAACCGCTCCAAAGCCACAGTTGATTCGTCAGCAAAGATTACGTTGTCAAAGGTCTCTTTGACAGCCATCCACTGCTGAACTTGGGTAAGACGCAGTGTCTTGTTGTTATCCCGAATCATAGGGTCTGTTCTGTAAGTAAATAAATAAACACTATTAATACAATAATGAAAAACAATACACACTGAAAATATGTACATACTGCATACTGTAATATGTTGCTATGTATACAGTTAGCCTACTTATAGTCGCTTACCGGGCTTTTCCATAAGTCCATCCAAGTTTCTTTATGGACCTTCTGATTGTGCTGATTGATATTTTTAACTGCATTCGGGACTGAAGCTCGTTTTGAATTTTCATTGCAGACTGTTCATTCGTCCTCGTGTAGTATTTCTTCGATGCATTTAAGTGCCGCACTATAAATAAGAATGACATTTTATGCGATGTCAGCTTAATGTAGATTTTTAGTAAACAAAAATGAATAGGCTAGTAGCTTACCTGGTCACTTTCAACACAGTTGGTTTCTTAGTTGCAGGAGTCTGGCGACGAAGGCGACAATGTCGTCTGATCGTGTCGTCTGAGACATGAACACCCGACTGCATCAAGAATGTCCTGATGTTAGAGAACAGATGTCCTGCTCTCCACATAGACCTGATCTTGATGCTCACCTCAGGGGAGATCTTCGCCATGGTCGACAGTGTGGCAGAAAGCTCGATTTAAGAAAACAGGACCAGTTATAGTCTAACGTCTTAAAAAGTGACCGCCCCGGTCATTTATTAGGCTATGTTTTAATGAGTTGTGAGCATTGGTGTTAATATTAGGGCGATTAAACGGTGAATTGTGAGCTGTTATGGGGATTAAAACGTAGAATAGGCCTATTCTTAAGTAGAGGTGTTTGTTTAACAGTTATGCAATTATAGCTATTCAATATAAAGCAGCATGATTGTAATAACCCAAATCCTGCTAATGATCAGTTAATTTCTCAGGTAGGCCATATGCACTTCTAAATAATGGTTCTTATATGGCTCTTTGTCTGGGTTAATGGTTCCATGACAACCCTGTAAATTTACATGTAGCCTACAACTGGTAATTTTGTAACTATGCATCATGAGCTATTTGTCAGACAATTGGTGACCATTTTCCCCTTTTTAGGCATAATTAGCGAGTGGGGCAGATGTACCTAAAACATCTATCAAATTATGAATTACATTCCTTTGTGTAACATAAGATGCAATATGAAAGTTACCGTTGCCGCTCGTCTAAAATCACAACACCAAATGCACACTAACGTGTCCCTGTTCGTGATATAGAATTATTGATGAACATCTTTACATAGGCGTCATTTACGGGGACGGGTGGGACATGTCCCCACCACTTTTTGTCAGGGTCGATTTTGTCCCCACCACTTTTGAAACATCTCACGGCACAGATGTACCAATACAAATAAAACATTTCCAGTTAACAGAATTCGTTTCATTTGTTTGTTAAATAACAGGCGATCTAGCACTGAAATGCGTTGTCTTCTCTCGGAAACACGCTTCAATCCGTTGCGGAGATTCGTTCCGGTGAAATCCCAATTCAAAATGCGCACAAACGTGTCCCTGTTTCTCATGGGTTCTAATCCGCTCTCGTATATTTTCCCCTCATCAAAACATATACAACCACTGATAAACATAATATCAATTCAACCACTGATACACATTATTGGTTTTGATGAGAAAAAAAAAAAAAACTATACGAGTGCGGATTAGAACCTGGAATCTCCCGAGTCCCGACACGCTGAGGCAAAAATTCTACCACTGGACCATCACTGTACAGATTTAATAGGGCGTACTCACTGTACTCGGACATTGTGCTCAATTTTATTTATGTACATCAGGAAGCTACAGGACATCGTCTTTCAAAACATGACCTACTCAAAAGAGAAAAAAAGAATGAATGCGTCATTGTACCCAGCACTTTTGAAAATGCCCTTCCGAGTACGTCTCTGTCCCCAGCACATTTCAAACCAAACTGACGCCCATGCATCTTTACCTTTGTAGTCTACACACACACGTTAAAACAAACACACATATTTCGCCATTTAATGTAACACTTTAGGAAACAAGACTTTGGAAAAATGTATGTTAAAATAAATATGCTCTTCCTTAGCCCCATTGATAGCCTAATATATATATATTCTGTTGCAATGTTTTATGTTGTAATGTTTTTACTATTTATTCAATTTAATTTCAGTATTGTGATTATGAATTTGTTTATGTTTCACTTGAATTCATCTGTTACCAGCTTTCAATCGCTCTGAATGAGCCGCGGCGCGGCGTTAGATTACGCAATAGAGAGAATAAACGGACACATTTCAAAGTCTGTGATTGTAGCGCCGCTTAGCGGTAAAAGGCAGCAAATACAGATCTGAATTTCACCGCCGCGGGAGCGACGGCGGTAAAAGTATTATTCTGGTTGAGTAACCACTGTACGTCTCCCTGCCACTTCCGCTGTACCGCTGGGTAGACGCCTGAGTTCAGTCTCGGCTCCTCAGCGAAGACATACTGCGGTTGCGTCTGCTTCCTCCTTTTATACCCACGAGGTGGGGCGGAGATACTCTATGCAAATTCCGCAGACCCAAGGCATTTTCATGCCATTAGCTCATTTTTAAATACTCGAAGAGGATTGGCTGTCTATGCGAAACCCCCATTCTCTGTCATTCCACGTAACGTCTCCGTTTCCTACTCAGGGAACAAGGGTTACATCCGTAACCGAGACGATTTCAAAACGAAATATCTAAATAATTTATTTTTATGCATACAATTTATGCATTTCTGTTTATAGTGTAAATATACCTTGATCACATAGGAATCAAGTCAATATTTGGGGAACAAACTCACCGTTGCATTTGTTTATTGTGTATAAAACATTGAATGCATACAGTACAAGTCAAGTCACCTCTATTTCTAAAGCGAGATTGTTTCAAAACAGCTTCACAATATCACAATTTCAAAGTAGTGTCATTGTTCAGCTCTGAGTCAGATCAGTGTTGACTTAAAGTGTAAAGTGCATCAGTTGTGCATACTGTATACAGTGCATTTGTGTGAGTGCTGGGACAAACTCCACTGCACACTGAACAAGCAAAAGTGTTTTACATTTTTCACATCCGTCTGTAGTTTGACGTGTAAATGGCTAATCAATAGATTGTTTGTGTGCTGAGTTGCATGTTTTGCGTAGTTTAGAGTAAAGGACACCGTTTCAGAAATTGAAAAACAAAAACAAATCTGTAGAAATAAGAGTTTTGAAAATGTAACATTTTGTATACATGTTGTAGATTGTTATTTCTTATATTGTCAGCAGGGTTGGGAATCGTGAGAAAATTTTCCGGTTCCGATTCCGCCAAACAATTCCGGTTTCGGTTCGATAGATAGATAGATAGATAGATAGATGATAGATAGATAGATAGATAGATAGATAGATAGATAGATAGATAGATAGATAGATAGATAGATAGATAGATAGATAGATAGATAGATAGATAGATAGATAGATAGATAGATAGATAGATAGATCGAGTCGAGGCGAAGGAGGTGGTGGTGGGCATATATAGATTTCTTGGAGCTCTCCAGCACTGTGTATTTAGATTTATAATCCTTACTTAAGGAGGTTCCAGGACATATTTTAAAACCCATTGGTTTTTAATTATATGCAATTAATACACAAATGAAACAGTATGTGATTTAGCAGCAGTTTGTTTGACTGTACGTAAGTAAATGGCATAAAAAGTGTTTATATTCTGTACCCATATAGTTCTAGGCTTTTTGATTTCGGGAGAGTTAAGCCCTGATACAAAAATTGGGAAAATAGGGCCATATCCCCTATATATCAGCAGCTTTCAGTCTCTTCTACAAAACCAGAAACTTCCTGATGAGGTAAAAGAAAAACAAACCAAAAAATAATACTTTCTATTATATTTAATACATTTTTACATACTGTCTGTATATTTATAATACTGTATTTAAACATTATAGCCTACTGTATAAACATCTATTTAATAGTGCTGGGCGGTTTGACCAAAAATTGATATCACGGTTTTTTTAGGAAAATCATGGCCGGTTTTTTCGGTTCGAGTTCGGTTTTTTTATTTTTTATTTTTTTTATGCATAGTCAGGTGTTCAATGCATTCTCTACTGGTTAAGAGAGGAATTACTGCCAGTAGAATTGACTTAGGATGGTCTATTTTACTGTCATTTAGTGAATATTGCTCAGAATATGATTCCACACTAGTAATACAGGTTTGCATGGCCCCAGAAAATTATGCTGTTTACAAATAAGAGCCGTTCATGATTCTAAATGAAGTGAGGAATCAAAATGCAAGAGACAACTGCAGTCAAAATACAGAACTTTTATTTTAAACAACACAATTAGAACAACTTGGAATACTTTTGCTAGTTCAGAGTACAAAATCCCACGAACATTACGTTGCACTTCAAGTTAAATATAAAAGGAAATCTTTGTCTTGCATTGCTTTTGAGGTCTATTAAAGAAATTAAAACAAAATTATGCAACTTGCATTAGTTATTCCTTCAAAAGTATTGCTTCAAAACCAGAACAAACATAAAATAAATATAAAGTGCTAACTTACTTGGCACACAGGATCATCCTGTATAATGGAAACAATATTTGGCTTGACTTTTCTCTAGCTTTCCCTGTGTTCAGTGCCCGATCCTCGGCCTCCCTGGGGCCCTGAAAGCAAAATTCTGCTAAGGGGCCCTCTACCTGACCCGTGACGCCGCCGACGTGAGCTATATAAAACCATTTGCCGATGCTACACAGTCACACCTGACACTTTCAGTGCTCCAAATATGCACCCTTCCCCTCCTTCTAAACAAAACAGTCAAAGAAAAAAGTAATGAGCTTCAACAAACAAAATATCCTTTGTAACAAATGAGTATTTTCCATAGAATATTAAGAATAAACTTACACGTGAATATTATTTTAGATAAGTGAAAAAGTCACGTAAACATAAATAAGAATAACAGAAATAAATTATAACCCTGAGCTTTGGTTTTTGGGATTAGACTTTTGGTTCTCTCTCAGCCTGGGCATTAGGTGATGCAGACTAGTGATGCAGAAGATATTTCAATAATCCCTGCTGAGGAATTGATTGACATCATTGATATCAAGAATTTACTTGTGTACAAGTGAACATGTAATTCCTGATACTGCCATTGTGAGTAGGAATAAAAATGAAACTAAGGGGCCTTTACTAGTAAAAAAATAATCAAGAATTCACATTGCAAAAATAGTAAAAAAAGTGAATTCTTGTATATCGAAAAATACATAAACTGTGAATGGATAAAAGCTAAAGCGGCTTTGCCAGTGGCATGTTAAAGTTTTTTTTTTAATTACATATTGAAGCAATTCTTGATTTATGGTTGTTATTTACTGAGGGATGTTGCATACCATACTGGTTTAAATTCAACATTTTAAATTCATTCCCTATATATCAATAGTCAATCAATGTCAATCGTCAATATTGCTTTTCCATCTTGCATAATTAGTGCTGCTGCAAGTTGTTTTAGAATGTTCAACTACACATCGACTGAGACTAAATCAGATGTCTTGTTTTAAAAGTATGTATGTTTAATGCGTACTTTGATGAGCAGTGCCATCATTTCCCGCCCATATATTGCTACAGTATGTCCACATACACTTTCTGCTCTGAAAAATGCGCGCTTCACTTTCCGTGACGCGCATATGAACGCAGTGACAGCCTAACAGCATCTGTTGGCCGGCCTATCTTTTCCGAGCTGCAGTAAACAAACACCGTTGCACAACTTGGCACTATGTTGTTTATCTAGAACCGCACACGTAATAAATAATTGTATTTTACTCTCACTTTTGTCAGTCAGGCACAAAGAGAAGTGATGCAAGAGAATGCACTGCCTGTCTGCCCAGCTTAGGTTAAGACCGAAAAAACACAATAGAAATGCACATAAACTTAACTTTACTTTGCTGGCTGACATCAAACTTGGAGAGGAGAGAACACAAGTTTTACCTGAATGTTGTTCCCGCAATTCACATGTCTTTTTCTTCTTCCTCTTGTCGGTGGCCAGAGGAGTTGCGCTTTATTTTGTTGACGTTAATCGACGCTTAGGCCTCTGAGCACGAGGAGGGAGGCGGGGCCTTGAGCAATCTTGCAGGGCCCTGACGCAGCTTGCGTAGTGAGCGTATAGGGCGGGTTCGGGCTCTGCCTGGCCTGTTACATGCTGATGTGGAGGCGCTGAAGTCCGCCGGCTGATTTAATACATTCTTGATGTTCCAAGACATGTTTGCGGCTGTCACCAGGCGTGGGAGCAAGATCCCCTGCTTGTGTTGCCGGGTCACTCTCCCCAGCGGCGAATTTTTAGCTCGCACAGCACTTACATCAGTGGTTTGTTTTGTTCGAACGTCGGATTTTTGGAAGAACAAAAAACCTCCAAACAACCAGTACCGAGCATGCTTTTTGGCACAAGTTCTTCTTCGGTGTCATCACTGTCATGTTGTACTAATTCTTTCAGGCATCCATCGCCCATGTCGCCGTAACAGAGCGCTGCTGTTTGTTTTCACTCGTTCGGTGCTGAGTCAGTGCAACGGGTTAGAGGTACGTCTGAAACAGTGTCAAGCGCACTGCCGCTCTGCAGACTGGTCGCGTAGCGCGCGTCGATTCGGAACCGGTATGGCGGTTTTATTCCAGGAAATCAAAAATCGTGACGGAAAATATAGAGACCGGATTTTCGTGTTTCAGAAGCCGGTTCTCACCGCCTCGGACACTACTATTTTAATTTAATTTTTTTAACCTTTTTTAAACGTTTCAGGGTCATGGATGCCATGTTTTACCTGTTCAGCATTGTAATATAACCTTATCTAGACATTTTATGTCAGAAAACTACATATTCAAATTAAAACTCAGTGACATCCATTTACTACCTACTAATTTTTAAAACATAACATTTCATGTGTAATTTTAGAAGGCAACAGGTTTAAGGTGGCGTCAATCATTCAGCCACACCTCTGAACAATGTTCTTGAATGGGAAGGTCAGGCAACAAGTCATAGTTTTGTGAAGGTAAAAAAATTTCTTTTATAGTATTATTTTGGTAACGCTTTAGGATTACAGCCTGGAAAGTACTGCAGTAATTAAAGCGATTTTACAGTGAGAACTTTTCTGTAATTATAGTGTACCAATAAAGTGCTGTTTTCATTACTGAATGATTCAGCATTTTGACGATTGCAGGTTCTGGGTCACTCAAAGGTTCAATGACCCCTTAGATTAACATCTGTCTCATTCTTGAATAAATAAATCGTTAAATGAATCGTTTGAATTAATGAATAAATGGCTCACTCATTAATACGGCCGCCTGCCGCCACCTATAGTGGCGGTTTACATGTTTATGTTTTATAAGTAGCCTAGTATCTTTACAATGTTTCTTACTGCCACTAAAAAAAATCTACCAACCCATGACCTCAACTGACAAACAACCAAACCAAACTTTATTTTTTATTTTTTTATGCCTTATAGGTACAATATAACTACAGAAAGTTACACTGTAAATTCGTACTAAGTTACTCAGCACTTTCTGGGCTGTAATCTTAAAGCGTAGCATTTTTTGTAGAGTGTGCTGTGAATTGGATGCATTATTTACTTTGTAAATATACAAAACAGTGTATGAGTTTCTATTGTAATAAGTGCACATGGTTTACTGAAGTTTTAATTTGCTTTCCTATCCAAGATGGCAGTGTTTCAGTTGAGCCTTTTCTTTTGATTCCAGAATAACATTCTTGAACAGGCAGAAGTTGCCTTCTATTGGTCCACACCTTTAAGAGGAGGGAATCACTTGGACTTTCTTTGTAAGTTCCTCTAGTTCTAAGTTGAGGATTTCTCATTTATCTCTTTTTTTTTAAAAAGAAAAAAAGTATTGTTGTCATGAGTGGTAATGAATGTGCAATGCATGAAATACCAGATCATTGTGTAAAATAAAGTTAATAAAGTAATACACGCAAAATGCTCATCCTGCTGAGTTTGATACGACTTTTGTTACCAGCTATTTCTATTTTTCTGTTTAGCACTGCAACGTCGATGGATAGAAACAAATAACCTTAATTCCTTTGGTGAGCGGGAAAGAGAATTGTATCAGAGAAATAGCTGAGAATTAATAAAGGAGGTATATTATGTGGAGAAAGGTTTCTCTATTTTCACCCTTTTAACTAGAATTCCTCTTACCTATCCTGTACATGTGTTCTCCATCCTAACAGGATGTTTGCCACAGCAAAGGAACCCGGAACATGGGAAACATTGCACAAGGAGCGTGCCCCAGTCAGAGATATCATTTCTTGTGGCATCTTTACAGCTGTGGTAAAACATTTAAAATGCAAAATAAAATGCCACATTTATATTATCCAAATATTGAATTTAAATGTGCTCATTTGTGTTCTACTGAACAAATACATGTGTAAAAGGTTTGGAACAACTAAAGAGAAATTAATCGTGACCATCTTTCATTTTGGGTGGACAACTAACCCTCAGAGCATGAACACTTTGGAAACTTGTGACACTTTGTCTAATTTCCAGAGGCTTTTCTCGTGAGGACCCGGAGATTACCTGCTACCACTCCCTTCACTTCATGAGGAAGGGGAAAAGACTAGCAATTCTGCTCTTTCTCTTTCACTTGGTAGTACAAATGAAGGTTTCTGTTACAAGTGTATGTTCATTTGGGTTATAAAACTGTACAACAAGAGTTTCTTTCTTTCTTTTAGAAAGGTAAAGCATTTGTAGTGTATCCATAAGGCTGTTGCTAAGCAAGGCAAGTTGTCCAGTCTTAGATGATGTTTAGGAATGATGTGACCTTACAATCAGTCTTTCTAATAGACAGCCACAAAATGTTCGACACGTTGAGAATGTACATGACAAATGTTTGCAAAAGATAGGAGACTTGCACTTTGTTTTGCTGTGCAAAGGTAATGCTTTTATTACATATACAACATTTATTAATTATAACTAGGGTTGGGTATCGTTTTAGAATTTGAACGATTCTGATTCCCCATTTTCGATTCCTTTTTTGGGTTCCGGCTCGTAACGACTATCTCGATTTCGATTCTTTTAAGAGGCAGGGTCAAAGAAGTTTTAGCTAACCTTGCTAACCAGAACAAGTCTTCTAAAGAAAATTCTTCTGTCACAAATTGCATTTGCCAAAGTTTGCATTATTTTAAAATAAAGCCACACTTTGGACCGCCGACGTAGCTCTCATGTTTGACTCGCGATAATGCAAACACTTGCGTCAGCGCTTCTCGTTGGTGTTGTTCAGCGTTTCTTCTTGCGGTCGCAAACTATGTGAATATCGAACTCAAATTGAAATTTTAACTTTGAACGATTACAAAAAAGCGAAAATTTGCATCCATTCCATGAATTATTGAATTCTGAATACCCAACCCTTTATAACACATTTTTTATACTTTGTGTAAAACAATTGGCCTGATGTCATTTTTTATGATATTTTTTAGTACAAACTAAAAATAACATCAGAACATAAAAAACAAAGACACAAGATCACTATCAGGGCCCTATTTTAACGATCTGAAGAACGCGAGATGTCAGAGCGGCAGAAGCGCAATTGGCTTGTGTGCTGGGTCAATTCCCGGCGCTGTTGCTATTTCCCGCGGGATGAGTGCCTCTTGCGCCTGAGCGCGGGAGATCTAAAAGGGGTTGGTCTGGAGTAGCTTTCATTACTCATAGGTGTGGTTTGGACGTAACGGAAATAAACCAATAAGAGCGTCATATCACATTGCCTTGAAGAGCATGATGAACGAGATGCGCTTGTTCCGTCGGCGCAATTCTTTGAGCGCATTACAGGCGCGCTTCAGCATCGGTTGGCACAGCCGAGTTGGAGCAATGCTCGTAGGGCCGTAAAAGAAAGAGAAGGGACACTGGGGATGGGACAAAACCCACCAGATTAGCTTCGGGTTAAACATGCATATAATAATTTGGGTAAATGTTAAGCTTTTATGCCTGTTTTTCCCATCATCATGGACACAACAATGATTTCCCTCATGTTTATATATTTTTTCCGTATTAAATAATGTATCATTTTGCAAAAAGTAAAATGCATCTGTGTTGATGAGATCATCTACAGTGTATGCCACATTGTGTCACACTCTGTATTATGGCCAGAGCATCGCGCTTAAAATAGCATCTGAATATACAGGGCAACGCCACCGCTGACTTTGCAGACCAGGTTTTTCGGTCATTGGCGCAGTGCTTCTGGAGGTGCAGAATCAGCACCAGGGATTGTTTGACGCCCGACACACAGCGGCCCCCTTTTGCGCCCAACACCGCCCAGGAAGCGCAAGTTCGTTGTTCAGTTACCCGACGTGCGTCTGTCGGAGGAAAAAAGCCCGCTTTGCGCAAGTGCAAAATAGGAATGATAAATGCGTTTCATGTGTGATAAAGTCATTTCCGCCGGTACGGATAAAGCCCATTGAGTTAATTATGGTATTGCAGAGTTTTTTTTTTTTTACGTGACATTACAAAAGTGTAGTTATTTGTACTTTTGCTAACTCCAAGCCACCAAAAAGAGCCTACCGGTAGATGAAGAACTCGTGGAAAGAGGTAAGCCAATAATTCTTCTTCAAAATAACAAAATTGTTTCACTTGGATTTAAGGACATACATACATCAAGTTAAAACTTTATGGTAATCATTGTGTGATATCAACTCCCTGACCTTAAGTCCAATGCAACAATAGATAATTGAGGAATTAATTGATTACCTATACAAATGTCATGTCCCTAGTCAGTCAGATACATAACAAAATTTGCCTAGGTTTTGTTTGAACTTGGGGTTTTGGTTGTGGCATGTCTGAAGAAGCTGAAATCTACTTACACTGCCATCTGTCTGTGTTGAACAAATAATTTTGTCTTCACTGCACAAGTTCATTTTAAATTAAGTAAAAGCAATTTTGTTAATTCACACAAAAAATAAATCTGTCATAATTTGTTTTGTCCTTATGTTCCATTCAAACATGAAAATTTAAAGTTATTTTACTCAAATAACTACTAATCTTCTTCAATTGCTTATAACAATAATTTACCCTTCTTTTTCAAGGATTTCCAAACCCTCATTTCGTTTAGCCTTGATAAAATGATATCTATAATAGTACAGAGGAAATTTTGTCCATTTATGTTAGCCTTATTTAAAGAGATTTTCTTTGTTCATGTTTCATACTTTACAGATAGTTCCTTGGTGAAAGCGTGCTGAAAGTGTCAGACTTTCACCAGGGCGCGAGGGTAATGCAGCAGGATTTAAGTAGGAGAAATTAATGCAGACATTGCACATCACGATATATCAGACTACTTTCTTTTCAGTCACCCAGTTTTACATGCACACTGATCTGACCAAAATGAAATGGTCAAAAATCAGAATATGGTGCACACATTCACGTGACATTTAGATAATTTATTAAAGGTGCCCTATAATGGTTTTTTAAATTCTTTATAATGCGTTTCCTGGGTTGTCCTTATTATGCTTTTCAGGCTCAAACATAGTTCATAATTTTAGAAATAAAAGGCATTTTTCTTAGCCTGATTTTAGCCCTGATCTGAACACCCTGTTTTAAAGGGGCGTGTCTGCTGTGTGTAACCGTACTCTGCTGTGATTGGCTGACGCTTGCATATGAAATAGCTATCTATATATCTATAACATGTATATCTATATAAAGTTTCTTACAGCTATTATCAGGTTTTTTACTGTTACAGCTCTGGAGACGCAACGGTCGATAAACGTTTTTTTGATTCTCTCCCATCACATAAAATGTTGCTGTGGTATGAGCACTGAAACAAGCAAGAGAGGAGTTGTGTCGATCACGAGGATGAAGGGTGTTTATCATTGCAACGCTTTTTCTCTTCCTTCTTCTGCTTTCAGCTAATGCAAGACACGATGATGTAAATACCGTAGAGAGCTCAGTCGTGCAGTGTACACGTGCGTCATTGAATTCATAACACAAGATTGGCAGGTGTCCAGATGATCACGTAGTGTGAAAAGATATGATACTTCTGTATATAATTTTATTACGCAATTTTTGTGATAGCCTCTGCGCTTACTCACTATTGAATGACGCTGTAAGACGCGGTAGAGTTTGGAAAATATTGACTCGTATTGTGACACACACAAATCTATATTGTGGCCCAAATTTCCTGCTTTTTGTTTTCATTCAAATCACTGTTGAAATCCCGTTTAGCAAAGATCATGCTAAATGGCCAAAGGAACTTTAGTTGTGAAATATTAATTTCCTTTACAATAAATTTAAATTATATTTGAATAAGGTGTTACATTAAGGCTTTTTAGTTGAATTGAGCCGTTAGGAAAACACATTTATTTAGATTTGGGTCATGTAAACATGTAGGCCACTATTGCAATGAGCCTTTTGTGAAGCCCAATTTTTGGTGTGCCGATAAAGCACAGAACCTGAACCCAGCTGGTTGAGAACACTACTTAATTACAGTTTTTCCCATTCATTTCTATGAGTGCCCATTTTTGACCCAAATACAAGATTAAGTTTTTTTTAGTTTTTCACCCACTTTAACATTGTTGTAGAAAGAATTAAAAAAATAAAATAAAAAATGAATGAATAATAAAATAAAATAAACATGGTGTGTACTCAGAGAGGCAAACTAGCCAAAGAAAGAGAGTAGCCAAGTCTTGTACCGTTCAGATCAAGGAAAGTATTTTTTTTTCAATAAATCAAAACTATTTTGCCCACATTTGTCCAGAATTACGGACTTAGGGTACAGCGAGAATTCTCCTTAGTCTGATTCCTTACAATCCAGATTAAGATCTTTTTAAGTCTTTAGACCAAGTGCCTTAAAGAATCCTTAAACACAGCCATTGTCCTAATTGAGAATAAAGTCACGTACGTTCGCAGGGTCTGAGTAGTAGGCCATGATGGTTGGAGACGCTATCGCCAGAGCCTGTCTAACTGAGAGTGGCACTTCCTATTGGCCCTCTGTGTCTAGTCTTGGTTGCCCAGTTCCATTAGAATTCCACTGGAGGTGATCGGGGGCGGCAAGCAGAATGAATGGGAGTCTATGGGGCTGAGCGGCTCAATGTGTCTCTTTCACCTGCTTGTCGTAAGAGAATTGAGGGCATCTCAGATTTTATTGTTGGTCCGCAGTTCAAATATGATTATAAGCCAAAAGTTCGAAATGACGTACTTATGTCCTTTGGTCTTAGGTCCGTTGTTGGCCGAAGCCGCTAGCATTCTGCTACTGTGTGGCGTCATTCACATTTTTAAACAGATTTTTCAACAAATAAGTGAACTTAAAATGCAATTTTCAGCTGAGATGTATTCTGCATCCTCCCTTTTGAATGCAACTTTTTCAAAATTCTTTGACAAAAAATTAATATTTCAAAAAATACCTTCATCTCTTCTAGTTTTACATAAACAGGCTTTAATATGCGGGTCCCTAATATATCATTATAGTTTTTCTCCAGCATAGCTATTTTATTTGGAATAACCAAAATATCAAATATAACAATAAATCTCTTTCTTTAATAATTGGTTAAATAGAAACATCTCTTTCATGAGTCAACTTTCGAATGAAGATGTTTTATTCTATTATGAACATTTTATGCAAAAATTCTCTTTCCAGTCCCCCCAAGAGAATATGCCATTGTTTTTGGTGCAATTTCTGATTGTGTGAAACCTTTGGTCAATTCTTGGCCTTAAAGGACCTTTAACTTCACCTATTTTTGACAAGCAGCTCATCTTTTGTTGACCAATGTCTGTTTCAGTAGATTGTCAAATAAGAAAATTCACTCAATTCTTATCAGAAATCAGATTTCTTTCCCTGCCTGTGTGTTTTGGAATAATATCATCTGATGATATAGGTAGAAAGGCTTACTGGCTCCTTCAGGGAAACATTTTCTCTTAACTTAATTAAGTGCTTGAAGTCTCAATCAGAATTATTCACAATTGCTTGCTTACCCAGTTAAAGGTTAATTGCTAAGATTGGCATGTCACTAAAGGCGCTACATTCAAAACAACAACAACAACGGCTCTACTGTTAAATGACGCGTGGAGAAGCGAGAATGATGGGAACTGTTGTTTCAACTTCCACCGTGGATAAATCAGGTCAGACGGGAAGTGAAAATTAGTTGTCATAGATGAGGTAAAGTTCGAATTTCTATAAATGTTACGATTTAATGACATGCTTGTTTTTCATTAAACTGAAATAGCCGCAAGAAAAGTCAGGTTTAAAAGTAAATTAGTTATCACAGATGTTACTGTAAGAGTCACTGGAGGAGGCTATGGTGGAGAGGCTTTGAAAGTCAAATCATTGCTAATGGATCACTGACTTCGCCTATGCTGCAATATGCATTTAGTTTTGTATTCGTATTTACAAAGTGGGCTGCTTGAATGACAATTACTGATGTTATTAGATTTTTCAGTGATATTCTCAATTCATTCAGTGGACAATATTACTAATGTAAAATTGTTCAAGACTGCAGACTCAGCAACGATTGTTATTTAATTGTACAGTACGAATGATAACATTAAAACAACATTATCTTAATTTCAGTAGAATGAGGAGAGAGTGCGCGTCGAAAATATGAATACTGGACTTTGTCCTAGACGATGGCAGCGCAGCTCTTCTCGTCCGGTGTGCGAATACTGGACTTTTTGTCCTAGACGTGGCGCGGCTCTTCTCGTCCCATGTATGCGACCCCCTGCAGCCAACAGTTCACATTTCAGAGAATAATTGAAAGAGGATAATGCACCAGAATGTGCACCCATCTCCATTACAAATGCGTGAAACAAGCTGACGTTTGTTGCTTGATGAGCAAGCGCACAGTCTACAGACTTCCGCATTTCAGCAGGGACACACGTGGTGCGAGCGGAAACTGAGGTCACAGCGGATATGACGCGATTGACTGGCGACTCCCAGCTCACCCCTGCTCACACGCCCCTGTTTCCTGGGTTAAAATCTCAATTCCTTAGCGTTAAACATAGCTTCGAACATTTTGGAATATTGTAAGTTATCAGTCTTAACTAAATATATATTACACTGGCCTTGTGATTTTGGGATATTTTAATGCAAAAATCTTAGGTATTGAACCTTTTAACTACAAATTTGCTTAATTTAATAATAAGGTATTTCCCCTTGTGCTCCTTTTGTCATCAGTTTGATGAAACGATTATTCATTTGTTTTGGGAATGTATGTATTGCAAAATCTTTTGGATTCGATTTTTCAAATTTTATTAAAAGGTATCTTTCTTTAGACTTCTGTGTAAAATCAAAAAAAAAAAAATTTTGGTGACTATGAAATTCAACCCCTTTCACATTCTCAAATTTGTTCCTTAATTTTCTACTTTTCTCTTGCCGAATTTAATATTCACAAGTGTTAAATTTTTTCAGAAGAGAACTCCTTTTATTTTTTAAGAGATATTAAATATGTATTTTAATTCTATTTGAAGAACTCTAAAAAGTTACTACCTGCATGTAAGACTTATCTGCAAATATTGTCGAATCATTTAGAGCTTGTTTAATGTTATTTCAATTTTATAGAATGTAACCCTCTGTTTTTGTTGTATATGTGTATTAATGTCTCTTCTAAAGATTTGTCTTTGTTGTTTCTGCATAAAAAAAAGTTTTGGAAAGACTCATAGAGTTAGAAAATACATTTTCATTGAAATCTTCAAAAAAGTATTTTGAGAGAGACACTTTATACTGGGGTTTAATGCAATAAGTCAAATCAACTAACGTGGTTCTCACGTGATTAAAATACATAAAGGCAGTGTTGATTGGAGCCTGTATGTATAGCTGCTTTATTTTATTATTATTTATTATTATTATTAGTCAAAGTCATGATACACTGCCATTTAGAAGTTTGGAATAAGTGAGATAAAAAAAATCTTTTATTTGCAAAGGCACATTAAAGTGATAATGACAGTACAGACAGCTATGAAATTTAATAAATATTTAAAAAAATGTATATTTATAATACATGCTGTTCTTTGAACTTTATGTTAATCAAATATTCCTGAAGAAGTCGCCAGTTTCCACAAAATCTGGTTAGCAGCACAACTGTTGTCTTTAATTATTGAATTAAGAAATGTTTCTTTCAGCATGGGGATCAGGCATATTATAATGATTTACTGATGGGTCAGTGTCACAGTGACACTGGAGATAATTATGTACGAAAATCACGTTTTACTTTCTTCGGGATGGATAATGTTTTTTACTAAATGTTATTTTACTGTGTGTACTTTGTGTGCCAGGCTTCAGGGGTAAGTGAGACTTAATTTCAAAATCATTATAAAACCTTAAATGTTCTTTTTCCAAACTTGACGAATTATATATATACAGGTGTATTACTCGGACAGTTTCTTTACATGCATTGTGATTAAACAATTGGAAAAATTCTAAAAATCTGCAAAAAATGTTGAAATCTTTTCTTTCCTTCTCTTTAGTTTTATCCAAAAAATATTAGAAATGAACATTCAGAGATTTTAGAAAGATTTTCAAGAGAGTCATCGAACAGAAGAATGTCAGTGTTCATATTTTGGTCAATCACACACAAACCTGATGAGTTTCCTTACTTTCATCTTCTGGGCCCTACGTTTTACTGAATTTGAGAACATGTCTGTACAGCAAGACATGATGGACAAAAACATTTTCTCCACAAAATATAGGTTATGTCATAACATAAATAACATGCAAGCTAATGGTTTAAACTCAGCTGATGGAGTAGACTCTTTTTTCAAGAAATACTTTGTCACTGATTACATTTATATACATTACTATATGCTAAGTAATCATATCTAATGACAATAATAATATTGGTTATAAATAATTTATTAGATTTAATAGCTTATGTCTTAAGGTGTTGAATGAATGTGAAATTATGAGAACGTATTCAATGAAGTGAATTCAGCCAGGTAGGTGGAAGCGATCACTATAGGCTCATCTATTTAAAAAGGACGCTTTAAAATCTGGATTTTGCTTTGAATTATTATATATATTCTAAGAATAAATAGCATCGTGAACGTGCCATTTATCCAAGTTTAGGCAAGGTGTACTAGAATTCGTTTTCATGCCTGATTGTTCAGCAGAATATGCATTTATGTTCACGTATTGTGTACTGTGTACAGCTCCTTCCATCCCATTCTGGTTGAGACAATACACCTAATAATATAGTGATAATAATAACATTAATAATGGTAATATTGAAATGAGGATAGATTTGCATCGTTTTCCATTGAAGCCCCTCCTTCCGAAAATAGGAAATGTGCTGTGATTGGTCAGCTGGCCCAGTGTGCGATTGACCTGGCAGCGCTTAAGCACCGTGTTCGCGATACTGCTTCATGTAGTCCCGCGACTCTCTACTTCAAATGTCACGTGCTCTGTTGCCTGTCTTCATCCAGTGTGTCTGTAGTCACGAAGTTAAACTTAAAAACCAAATCAGTAAATAAAATTAAAGCAATAGCTGACCGTGTCTCCATGACACGTACACTATTTTTACGTCTAATGACAGAGAAGGTAAATGTTCAGCACAGCCACAGGGCAGCTGAATTGCTTGTGATGAACATTCCAAGGTATCTCCGCAAACTTGGCACACGGAAACCGTGAGCATTTTCCCCGACTGCGGTCAGCTCAGACAGTGGAAACAGGCCAATGTTAACGAACCAAGGGACTCTGCTGACACAGGATTTTTCAAGCAACTGCACAGAGTTTGTCCAGACGCCAGGGGTTTCACACCGACCAGAGTGGTAAGTTTCTTGTTTTTTTTTTTTTAAAGGAGGAGAAAGGAGTGAGATGGCTTGGTTCATTCTCGGATGCATCAAAGGTAGGCAAAACTGTCACTTGCATTATTTCGCCCCATTAATTGAGGCAAATTTGCTGTTCTTTATAGACATGGGTCAGCAATCGACTTTTTGAGCACAGGAAGCAAGAACCAAATGACTAGCGTGTAAAGCTAAACCCTCATTAATGTTGGAATGTAAGAACATTGAGCAGATTTATTAGAATATAGGACTGACTTGAAGGAAGATGTATATACTACTGTGAATATTCTCTCACAAATGATATGATATGAAATGATATTATGAGGGTATATGGAATTAACAAATATGTTGATGGAAGCTTGTGTTTGCTTAAGTTGCTAAAGTGAGATTTTGTTGTTGTCTATTGTGCTGTGCTGACACGTGTAGTCCCACCAAAGGCGAAAGTGCACTGTCATCAGGCTACAGCAAACAAAGAAACAGAGAAAAGGCCTCTAAAGTTTAAATTACCCAGCCAGTGAATGCCATGTTTATGGGTCAGGTGTATGTCGATACAGTGGTCTAAAGAGACAGGACCATGATTTAGTACCCAATATTTTTGAACAAGGCACAGAACCAAGATGGGACCAAGTCACACATGTGCAAGTCTCAAGTTAGTCTCGAGTCTTAACCTTCAAGTCTCAGGAGTACGTCTGAGTTTTTAACCTTCAGATCTAGAGTCAGTCTCAAGTCTTGACCGTCAAGTCTGGAGTAAGATTGCCATATTTTGGGGGGTACAGATTGTCACAGGCTATGTCAAGTCTGAGTAAGTGTTGTCATAGGTCAAAGTAGGATGCAAGTCAAGTCACCTTATTATTGTAATTTTACATGTAGAATCTGATCTTAATAAAGTGAAAAGACAAGATAAGTATTTGTCAGTAAATTACAATAATTTGGATTTGCATCGTAAATACTAAATGTTCAGTAAAATACATCATGGAATCAAACAAAATTGTAACTTCATAAAATTATTTATTTTTCACTTCTGCCAACAGTGTTTGAAATGTTTTAATGTCAAAATGTCAAGGAAATTTTCAACATCTGAGTCCATGAAACGAATAACAGCTTCCAGGCACTAGCCTACAACTCCTCTCTGAAACACACTCCCTACTCTCTCTCAAACACAGTTCCGAACAATATTCAATCTTGCGTACATTTCTTGTACTCTACTCTCTCTCTCTCTCTCTCTCTCTCTCTCACACACACACACACTTCTCTCTGCACACACACACACTTTTCTCTACACACACACACACACACACACACACTTTCTCTCTCACACACTTCTCTCCACCCACACACACACTTTCTCTCTCTACTCACACACACACACACACACACACACTCACTTTCTCTCTTCAAATTTTAAACGTTTTCCAGGCTCCAAAAAATATAACAACTAATAATTTAAGTGAACTAAAACAAACACCTGCAGTAAACCCATATTACATTTTTTGTCATATTATGTCATATTTTCCTGTGCCTTCCTGTCTAACAGGTATGAAATATACAGAAATTGATAAGGTTACCTGGAAACAGTCGGCACTCATAATATAAATTAAATATAGATGAATCCTTATTAAAGCTACAAGCATTGTTTAGTCAGAGCAGGCAGTCATCTTTTTTTCTGTTCCTTTGTTCTTTGGTTAACTTTACTGACAGAGAGAATTAGAGGTTGCTGTCACTTGACATCTGCCCTGCTGCACAGGATCTCGCGCATCTCATTCTTTCACTACTCTTTACTTTCACTTAAGATTTTATTTAACTTCATTTAAGACTGTTCTTGTGCGATGTTAGAAACGTGGACATTTTGGCATACATGTGTGTTTTTGTTTGTTCGAGTGGGGAAATGACTTCGATCACTGGCGCGCTGTGTTGTGCGATATCTGGCGCTCGTACGAGTGTGTGTGTGAATAGAGGAGGGACATGGCAGCTCAGTCTCTTTTTGTCTGTCACACATAAATAGTGTTTTAGAAGCATTTGCATGAATAAGAGCAGGATCATCATGGCGGCTATAGCTTAGAAGTCACCTGTTGTTGTTTCTAGCGTTTCGGTTGCGTCGCTGTGCCACAACCGCAGAGAGAGCAGAGAGCGAGCCTGTGTCGAATGCGCAGCGGTCCACCGCTCCAGAACGTACACGTGTGCACACTAAAAATAGCTAGCTGAAAGTCTAATGAGCAGGTGTCGCGGTCGGCGGCACAGTCGGCATTAAACAGATGAAAACAACAGGTGACTTAATTCAATTTAGAGTTAAAAATCATAACAAAACAAATTTTAAAGTGAGAAGGGGACACAACAGGGTTTGAAAGGTGGACATGTCCCCCTGTCCCATAGGATATGCCAGTGGTCTGGCTAAACAACTTTCTTTAATGTATTTAAAAAAAGAGCTGAGGAGGAAGATACACCACTACCTATTGTCTACTGAGTCCACCATAATGAGCTACTTTTGCTATTATTAAATTACATGAAATTGTACTAGCACCTTGCTGGGCAGACCTGGCTCTTTAAATGGAAATGGGAGCTGTCATCTCAGCTGTCCAAGATTCTTAACGTTCCATGACTTCCAAATGCTGTTCTTTTGCCATCTTGTTGTGAGAAACTCTTAAAGCCAAAGGACGACCTCGGTCATGCCTCCGGCTGACATGTTATGTGATATCTGATGTAAGTGGGCAGTGTGTGTGCAGTAAGGTACAGAGAGGCAATGACGGGATGATCTTGTGATCCAGTCATGACAACGCTATTCTCAGCCTGCGCTCCAGCTGCATCAACTTTATTTTTTTTACATAATTTATATATTTTTATATTCAAACTGAAAACATGATGATGATTAACACTCAGTCAGTTCAAGTCATCCTGGTCTAGATTCAAGTACATGCCGAGTCTTTAACTTTCAAGTCCGAGTCAGTCTCAAGTATTTATCTTTTGTCAAGTTACAAAGGTCATAAAAATAGCGGACTGGAGTACAACTTGCAAGTCCAGTCACCAGTCACAAGTCCCATGTACTGGACACGAACACATGTCATAAAGCCCATTGACTTACAAGTCTTAACTCAATTCTGACCAAATGTGTAGTTACTGCGCTTTGCCATTGAAAGCAATTATCCTGGCTTTTATTCTGATGGTTTTCTAATTGATAAACTAGGGCTGTAATAAACCAAAGAAATCCTTAGTCGACCAAGGTCTTGTCCTGCGCGACGATTAGTCGACTAAAAAAAAAACAATTAAACAATTGTTACATAGAGCATTTATAAAACAACAACGAAAAAACATCGAAAATAGATAAAACTATAATAATAATACAATTCTTTTGAAAATTAAGTGATTTGTTTAACTGCAAGTGAGGAGCTCTGTCCTTGGTCTATAGTGACGGTCACAATCGCGCACCTGATCACACCACACGCTACAAAATAATATAACTGCTATCTGCCACATAATGAAAAATCCTAACAAAAGCTCTCGTTTACAGGCTGTATTCTTCTTTACTTACAGAAGCTTATGGGTTAACTTTGTGCAAGCCGACTCTGTTAGGCGTCTTTGAAACAACAGACAAAATAGCCTAAACAACTATCTGAAATCTAGGCTGTGTTGTAAGATAGGCATATAAGTTTAATTTCGGTTTTGTTACATTATTTAGGCTACTTTTCAAATGAGTCAAGTGTACAAATAAAAACCTATTAAGAAAACAATCTGTTGAGTCAGTATGATAAAGCCGTTAAAAGAGCTGCTCAGCGTCTTTTGCACGCTCAGAGTTTGATTTCAAATGGGCACGCGATGTGGCGCGCTCGTAATGGAGCAACGCGGTCGCCACCGTCGCACTACCTCCACAAACATGTAGCCAGACAAAAGATTTAGATTTCTTGGACATCTGTGTCAACTAAGTAGCGTGAACTGAATGAATACAGCAAAACTGCCTACCAGTTACATCCCTTACTCAGCGCGAGCAGCAGGCGCAGCCAGTGCGGTTCCCGAGTGTGTTATGTGTGTGCGCTAAACTGTGGCGCAGTTACAAGAAATAAGCCTAAAAGCATTTAAAGTTGGGGATAAAACATAGGCTAATTATATTTAGAAATACAGTAATAAATAACTGCTTTATAAAGGAATAAATATCAGAGGAGTAAATCATTGAAAATGTATTTCTATTGGCAAAAAAAAAAATACGACTGGTCAACCAATAAGAATTTCAGTCGACCAAGACGGCATCGAAGCTGATCAGTCCGACTGAACGACTAAAGTGGACAGCCCTAGAATAAACCCGACCTATCCAGAATGACTGTAACTTACCGTTTCATAAAGATAAATATATGCAGATAATAGCTTTATTGGTGCAAATTATGTTGTTTTTGCATTTATAATTGCAGTATGTTACTTTAAATATATTTTAGTCTTGATCATTTACTCGTGTTTTAATGGTTTGTTTAATTGATTATTGGCTTTGGTACTATTTTCAGCCATATCTGAATCTCTGTTGCTCGAAAGACTTACTTTGCTCTAAAAAAGTCTAAGATGATCACACTTGTTTTACACATTTAGCCAGCTTGTTCATTCTTTTCAAGCCTGATTTAATGCTTTCATTACAGCACATTTTCAGTAACTCTACACATCATCATCATTTAATAAACACAAATGATGATTGTAATATGTAATGAGAACATTTGGTTTAATCACCAAAGCACAACAGTACGACCTTCTTTCAGTCTTAGTACTTTTAAGGAATGGTTTCACCGAACAAACATAAACAAATAGTTGATGGCAATTGGGTGTAAGTCACGACACACAAAACTGATGGTTGGTACAAACTTTGCACAACTGGTTTCGATCGTTGCTGTTAGCAACTTTCAGAAGCTAATTTTTTTCTTTGAAACAGCGGTTTAAAGAAAAATATTGTCTTTAAATTAATTTGAATTAATATTAGAAAACATTTTGCAAGGATTAAAAACAAATCTGCTAATGTAAACGATATACATTCTGTAGTAACATTAAAGGTACACAACAGAGCCTGAGACTTGTAGCCTGGGTTCAGAACTGGCTATTTTCTTTTTTAGATAGAATAATCAACACACAACACATTTGTATGAAAACGTGGACTCTGACGTAAGGCAGTATTTTTGGCATTTATGTTTGTTATTGAAATATAGTTGACACAGTTGCTGTCAATTTTCATGAAAGATATTTTAAACATACATTAAATAATCAAAATGAACAGGTTAAGTATATAATATAGTGCATTTATTTAGTGCAAGAGTTTAATTTCTCTTGGAACCAACCAAATGATTGCTACTGGTAACAATATTTCATTTTAGATGTCAATAATTCAATTTTCACTTTGATATCATGAATGTGATTGTTAATAAGAAAGCCATTTAAGATATTCTGAAATTATATTGATAACAGAAATACATTTTCAGATATCAGAAATATATATTTTATTAGTGACAAATTTTAATTATTGATATCAGGCATTGGCATTTTTTCATAGCTGACAATGGATCTAATCTAAAAATGATATTTCTTCTAGTAAAAAAACAATTCTTGATATCAAAAATTGATTTGATTTTGAATAGCAGGATCTATTGTTAAATTTCTCTATTGAAAATTATGGTAAGCCGTTCCTAATTGTGCAACCTACTCAATCATTGTAGTTTTACAGTAGAGTTCAATTAGAGGCTTAATTAATTCCTACTAGTCATTATTACAATTATAAGCTTCTAATTAAATTCTTCTAAACAGTACGATTCAAGCTCTCTAAATCAGGTTTTACTAAGTAGGAGTACATTAAGAGAGCTCTTTAACCCCATTTAATGCACATTTTTACAGACACAAAATATCCAATAGTGTGTCATTATTTATCCCTTTGAAACAGTGGATAATTAAGTTTTTTACAATTTTCATGGAAAAAGTCGGTTTGTGGTGATTCACCAGATTGTGGCCAAGTGTAGGATACTGTGTTCTGTAGACCGTCTTACAGGGGATATAGGGTCTCTTTGACAGTGCAGTGTGTGTGTGTGTGTGTGTGTGTGTGTGTGTGTGTGTGTGTGTGTCTGTGCGTGCGTGT
>JAQIUQ010000685.1:0-12500 GCA_030378365.1 Hybognathus amarus
AAAAAATAGGTGAAGTTAAAGGTCCTTTAAGGCCAGAATTGACCAAAGGTTTCACACAATCAGAAACTGCACCAAAAACAATGGCATATTCTCTTGGGGGACTGGAAAAGAGAATTTTTGCATAAAATGTTCATAAGAGAGCAAAACACCCTTTCATCCAAAAGTTGACTCACTAAAAGTATGTTTTTATCGAACCAATTATTAAAGAAAAGAGATTTATTTTAATATTTGATATTTTGGTTATTCCAAATAAAATAGCTATGTGGAGAAAAACTATAATGATATATTAGGGACCCGCATATTAAAGCCTGTTTATGAAAACTAGAAAGAGTTAAAGGTATTTTTAAAATGTCATAGTTGCAGCGCAACAGAAAATGCAAACCCCCAGAAGTTGACGTCATTGTACAGAGCCCCTCCCTTTCCGCCATGTTGGTTGGATTCCCACGGCAAAACCGTATTGTTTACGTGTGTTTTTAGCTTTCATTTTTCTCGTATTCGTAGATCCGTCTCTGTCCTGCCAAAAAATAGTAAATGCGCGAAAATAATAAATGCGCAAAAATTAAAGAGCTCTGGAATGTTAAGTCGCGTCTCTGTGGGGTTCTAACATACGGTTCTAAAGGCGTTGCCGCTGGTAACCGATAGCAGAGAATGTCTAATTGAAGAGAATTGACCTTATGCACAGCTGCACTACTTCCTGAACTTCAGCCAGCTCCTTGTTTCCTGTCTGCCATTATTGGCAGAACTTGATAAATTCAGGTGTGTCTGATTATTGTTGCCGTGACTACTGAGGTCAGGCACACCTGGATTAACCAATTTGTCCAATAATGACAGACAGGAAACAAGGAGCTGGCTGAAGTTCAGGAAGTAGTGCAGCTGTGCATAAAGCCAATTGGTTACTGGTTACTTCCGGGTTCTGGACTGGCTGCAGTAACACGTCTCTGTCCATGCGGGGGCGCTCGCGGTCGAGTGCAGAATGAATGGGAGTCAATGGGGTTTCACCCCAGAAAGCCACTTTTCTCAGGATGTAATTTTTTGTCAAGTAATTTGAAAGTTGCATTCAAAAGGGAGGACTAAGATAATACACTCAGCTGAAAATTGCATTTTTAAGTTCACTTATCTGTTCTAAAAATCCGTTTAAAAATGTGATGACGTCACACAATAGCAGAATGCTAGCGTGCTCCGGCCAACAACGGCCTAACCTGTAAGAAATCAAAAGGACATAAGTACTCGTTCATTCGACTTTTGGCCTATAATCTATATTGAACTTGCGGAATCAACAATAAAATCTATGTTAATTTAACGACAAGCAGGTGAAAGAGACACATTTAGCCGTTTAGCCCCATAGACTCCCATTCATTCTGCTCTCGCCCGCGATCACCTCCAGTGGAATTCTAATGGAACTGCAACCAAGATGATACACAATAGGGCTAATAGGAAGTGCCAAGACTCTCAGTTAGACAGGCTCTGCCGATAGCGTCTCCAACCATCATGGCCGACCGACTCAGACCCCGCCCAAATCGGCACGTGACTCCTCATTCTCAATTAGGACAATGGCTGTGTTTAAGGATTAAGGCACTTGGACTGAAAGACTAAAAGATCTTAATCTGGATTGAAGGAATCAGACTAAAGGAGAATTCTTGTTAACCCTAAAACCGTATTCTGGACAAATGTGGGCAAAATAGTTTTGATTTATTTTAAAAAAATACTTTCCTTGATCTGAACGGTACAAGACTTGGCTACTTTTTTCTTTGGCTAGTTTGCCTCCTGAATACACACCATTTTTATTTTATTTTATTATTTATTTATTTTTATTTATTTTTTAAATTTTTTCTACAATGTTAAGTGGGTGGAAAAACTAAAAAAAACTTAATCTTGTATTTGGGTCAAAAATGGGCACTCATAGAAATGAATGGGAAAAACTGTAATTAAGAGCAGTGTTTCTCAACCAGTGGGTCGCGAGACTTTCTCTGTGTTAATCGGCACAGCCAAAAATTGGGCTTCACAAAAGGCTCATTGCAACAGCCACGTTTACATGCACCCAAATCCAAATAATGCGTTCCTGAACGGCTCAATCGGACTAAAAAGCCTTCATGTAAACACCTCGATCCGAATATAATTTAAATTGGATTGAAAGGAAATTAATATTTCACAACTCAAAGTTTCTCTTGCCATTTAGCACTATCTTTGTGAGTCTGGATTTTCAACAGTGATTGCAATGAAAACAAAAAGCAGGAATTTGGCTGACAACAGTTATTTGTGTGCGACAATACGAGTCACACTTTTCCAAACTCCACCGCGTCTGGATATGGTCATTTCAGAGCGACAGTCTCAAGTAGGCTATCACAAAATTGTGAATAAATTATATACAGAAAGCAATCAATATCTTTTCACACCGCGAGTTTTATCTGGACACTTGCCAATCTCGTTATTAGTGTTGTCAAAATATTTCGGTACTTCGGTGCCAAGTCGGTACTAAAAAAATTTAACGTCAGCGGTACCAAAGTCCCGGTGGTACCGAATACCCAGTTAAAACCCGATCTGGATGCGCATGCATGCACGAAGGGCGTGAAGTTGCGTCCTCTTCATGAAAGCAGCGGCGCTGCTGATGTGGTTTCTGTGTATACTAAACAGCAAAACGACTATTTAAATATAAACCCTGCATGTTGCGCTTGTGTCTGTGAATGAACGGCGCAGACGAGCGCTTTCATTTGAACGTTCAACGTTACCTCACACACACACACACACACACACTGAAGCACGAGTGACGCTCGCGCTGTTTTCAGGTCTCTGCTGCCTCATGATATGATGACATGATTCACGATCAATTCATCTCCAGAGAGTCACTTCATGGGCATTTTACCGTTTAAATATGAGCCCTGCATGTTCTGCTTGTCTCTATGTGAATTGACGCGCAGAGTCAGACGCGTGGTTTCATGTAACTCTCTCTCTCACACACACACAAACACTGAAACAAGAGTGACGCTTGCGCTGTTTTCAGTCTCTGCTTCCTCACAATATGGTGACATGATTCATGATTCCATCTTCTGAGAGTCACTTCATGAGCATTTTACCTTTTCATTTGAGAAAAACTATCGTCATATCCATAGGGTCATATCATATCATACACGCACAGAAAGTCAAAGGTCTCTACGGCAACCCGTCAAAATAAAAGTTTGGTCAGAAACAATTATCTTAGGCTACTGTACAATATATTTAACTACGTCTCCATTTATTAAAAATACTACTGTAGCCTAAATCCACTGAATGCTGTATTTTTCACTTGATTTTTATTATAAGCAATATTTCTCAGTATCAATATTTTTCGTTTAAACAGCATGTAGCCTTCAATGCTTTCATAAATGTACCATCATAAATAATAAAGTGATGGAATTTAATTTAATATATTTTTTTTCAAGTAGTTAAATAAAATAAAATAAACTAATTTTGCTGTGGTACCGAAATTGGTACCAAGAACCGTGACATTTTAATGGTATCGGTACCGAACTACTGGAATTTTGGTACCGTGACATCCCTACTCGTTATGAATTCAATGACGCACGTTACACTGCACAACGAAGCTCTGACGGTATTTACATCATCGTGTCTGCATTAGTGAAAGCAGAGAAGGAAGAAAAAGCGTTGCAATGATAAGATCTTCATCCTCGCGATCGACAGACTCCTCTGCTTGTTCAATGCTCATCACAGCAACATTTTATGTGATGGGAATAGATCAAAAACGTCTCACGATTCGTTAATCTCGATAGCTGTAATAGTAAAAAACCTATAATAGCTGTAATAAAATTATATAGATATATATTATAGATATATAGATAGCTATTTCATATGCAAGCATCAGCCAATCACAGCAGAGTCCGGTTACACACAGCAGACACGCCCCTTTAAACAGGGTGTTCAGATCAGGGGCTAAAATCAGGCTAAGAAAAATGCCTTTTATTTCTAAATTATGACTATGTTTGACCTAAAAAACATAATAAGGACAACCCAGGAAACGTTATAAAATAATTTAAAAAACCATTATAGGGCACCTTTAATAAATTATCTAAATGTCACGTGAATGTGTGCACGACATATCTGATTTTTGACCATTTCATTTTGGTTGAGATCAGTGTGCATGTAAAAACTGGGTGACTGAAAGAAAGTAGTCTATAAATTGTGGTGTGCAATGTCACATTAATTTCTCCTACACTAATCCTGCTGCATTACCTCTTTGCCTGGTGAAAGTCTGACACTTTCAGTACGCTTTCTACAAGGAAGCCATCTGTAAAAGATGGTAAAGATGTACAAAAGAAATCTCTTTAAAATAAGCTTAACATAAATGGACAAAATTTCCTTGGACTATTATAGATATCATTTTTCATCAAGGCTAAAACGAAATGAGGGTTTGGAAACCCTTGAAACAGAAGGGTAATCATTGTTACACAAGCAATTGTAAGAAAGATTAGTAGTTATTTTTCTAGTAAAATAACTTTAAATTTTCATGTTTGAATGGACATAAGGACAAACAAATTATGACAGATTTATTTTTTGTGTGAATTAACAAAATTGCTTTTACTACTCAAATGAACTGTGCAGTGAAGACAAATTATCTGTCAACACAGACAGAATGGACAGTGTAAAGCAGATTTCAGTTTTTTTACATGCCACAAATGAAACCCCAGTTCAAACAAAAACTAGGCAAATTTTTTATGTATCTACTTACTAGGGACATGACATTTGTATAGGTAATCAATTAATTCAATTATTTATTGTTGCATTGGACTTAAGGTAAGTGAGTTGATATCACACAATGATTACCATAAAGTTTTAAACTAATATATGTATGTCCTTAAATCCAAGTGAAACAATTTCTCTGTTACTTTCTAAGAATAATTATTGGCTTAACCTCTTTCCACCAGTTCTTCATCTACCGGTAGGTCTTTGGTGGTCTCTGCAAATGTAGACAAAATACAAATAACTACACTTTTGGAACGACGTATGTAAAAAAAAAAAAATCTGCAACACAACTATACATAAATTAAACTCAATGGGCTCTATCTTGCACCCGGCGCAAATGACTTTATACACTGACGCATTTATCATTCCTATTTTGCACTCGCGCAAAGCGGGCTTTTTTCCTCCACAGACGCACGTCGGTAAACTAACAAATGAACTTGCGCTTCCTGGGCGGGTTGGCGCAAAAAGGGGGCGTGTGTCGGCGCAAACAATCCCTGGTGCTATTTTGCAGTTCCAGAAAACAATTGCGCCAATGACCAGAAAAAACCTGGTCTAAAGTCAGTGGCGCGTTGCGCGTATATTCAGATGCTATTTTAAGCGCGCATGCTTGGCCATAATACAGAGTGTGAACAACGCGGATACACTGTAGATGATTCTCTCATCAACACAGATGCATTTTACTTTTTGCAAATGATACATTATTATACGGAAACATATATAAACATGAGGGAAATCATTGTTGTGTCCATGATGATGGGAAAAATAGGCATAAAGCTTACACATTTACCCAAATTATTATATGCATGTTTAACCCGAAGCTAATTTGGGTGGGTTTGTCCCATCCCCAGTGTCCCTTCTCTTTCTTTTACGGCCCTGACGAGAACATCGTTCTACTCGGATGTGAACCGATGCTGAAGCGCGCCTGGTAAATGCGCCGTTAAAATAGAATTGCGCCACGGAACAAGCGCATCTCGTTCATCATGCTCTTTAAGGGAATGTGATATGACGCTCTTATTGGTTTATTTCCGTTACGTCCAAACCACACCTATGAGTAATGAAGCTACTCCAGACCAACCCCTTTTAGATTTGCACCAGGCGCAAGAGGCATTTATCCCGCCGGGAAAATAGCAACAGCGCCGGGATCCGCCCTCAAAGTTAATTGCGCTTTGCGCTTTGACACTTGCGTTTCAGATCGTTAAAATAGGGCCCTATAAGCCTTACCCGCTTGTTTGTTTTCATGTTCTGATGTTGCTTCAGTTTGTACTAAAAAATATCATTAAAAAATGCATCAGGCCAATTGTTTTACACAAAGTATAAAAAATGTGTTATAAAGGGTTGGGTATCGAGAATCGAGTATCGATTGGAACCGGGACTAACTTTTCGTTTTTCCCGGAATCGTTCAAAAGTTAAAATTTCGATTCCTAGTTTCGATATTCACAGTCCGCCGACCGGAAGAAGAAACCGCTGAACAACACCAACGAAGAAGCGTCTACCGGAAGTGTTTGCATTATCGCGCGAGTCAAACATGAGTAGCTTACGTCGGCGGTCCAAAGTGTGGCTTCACTTTTCTAAAAATAACGAAATTTCTGCAAAATGCAAAATTTGTGACAGAAGGAATTTTCTTCAGAAAGACTGTTGGTTAGCAAGGTTAGCTAAACTTTTTTGACCCTGCCTCTTAAAAAGAATCGGAATCGAGAATCGTTCAGGAGCCGGAACCGAAAAAAAGGAATCGAAATCGGAATCAGAATCGTTCAAATTCAAACGATACCCAACCCTAGTTATAATTAATAAATGTTGTATATGTAATAAAAAAAAGCATTACCTTTGCACAGCAAACAAAGTGCAGTCTCCTGATTCTTTTGCACACATTTGTCATGTACACTTGAACATGTCGAACATTTGGCCTGTTTATTAGAAAAGACTGATTTGTAAAGGTCACATTTATTCTGAAACATCATTTGAGACTTGCAAAACAACTTGCCTTGCTCTTAGCAACAGCCTTATGGCAGACACCACAAATGCTTGACCTTTCTAAAGAAAGAAAGAAACTCTTGTTGTACAGTTTTATAACCCAAACCAACATAATACTGTAGGTATAAACCTTTATTGTACTTACCAAGTGAAGTAAAGAGCAGAATTGCTAGTCTTTCTCTTTCCTCATGAAGTGAAGGGCAGTTAATATACCCCGGGTCCTCACGAAGAAAAGCCTCTGCAAACTTACAAAAAGGTCACAAAGTTTTCAAAAGTGTTCATGCTCTCCTGAAAGGGTTAGTTCACCCAAAAATGAAAATGGTCATTATTTACTCCCCCTCAAGTTGTTCCAAACCTTTATACATGTATTTGTTCAGTAGAACACAAATGAATACATTTAAATTCAATATTTGGATAATATAAATAAGCATTTTATTTTGCATTTTAATGTTTTACCACAGCTGTAAAGATGCCACAAGAAATGATATCTCTCTGAATGGCACGCTCCCTTGTGCAAATGTCCTATGTTCCCGGGGTTCCCTTTGCTGTGGCAAACATCCTGTTAGGATGGAGAACACATGTACAGGATAGGTAAGAGGAATTCTAGTTAAAAGGTGAAATAGAGAAACCTTTTCTACATACACACCTCCAATTCTCAGCTATTTTCTGACAATTCTCTTTCTGCTCACCAAAGGAATTTAGGTTATTGTTCTATCCACGATGTTGCAGTGCTAAACAGAAAATAGAAATAGCTGGTAACAAGTTGTATCAAACTCAGCAGGATAATATTTGCGTGTATTACTTTATTACTTATTTTACACAATGATCTGGTATTTCATGCATTGCACATTACCACTCATGACAACAATACTTTTTTTCTTTTTTTTTTAAAAAAAAGATAAATAAAATCCTCAACTTAGAACTAGAGGAACTTACAAAGAAAGTCCAGTGATTCCCTCCCTCAAGGTGTGGACCAATAACAACTTCTGCCTGTTCAAGAATGTTATTCTGGAAATCAAAGAAAAGGCTAAATGAAACACTGCCATCTTGGATAGGAAAACAAATTAAAAGTTTTAGTAAACCATGTGCACTTCATTATAATAGAACTACTACACTGTTTTGTATATTTACAAAGAAATAAGGCATCCAATTCACAGCACACTCAACAAAAAATGAACTCTAACGCTTTAGATTACAGCCCAGAAAGTACTGAGTAACTTAGACGAATTTACAGTGTAACTTTCTGTAGTTGTATTGTACCTATAAGGCATAAAAAAATAAAAAATAAAAAGTTTGGTTCCGGTTGTTTGTCAGTTGAGGTCATGGGTTGGTAGATTTTTTTTCTCAGTGGCCAGTGTTTCCTCTAGGATTTTTCCAAGCTGTGGGGGCAGGCCCATTTCCCCAGTGGGAGGGGCGTGGCTTCAGGGAATATCACTTGTGGGCCACGCCCCCTTGTCTCCCCAAAGTATTATAAGCGATCATGCGCATCCCGTGCGCAGAATGATGCACTTGAAGCAACACCAAGTCACAGCACGCAACGCTTCACATTGAAAAGAACATGGCGAAGGGATTATATCTATAATCTTTGCTTAGTAGGGCTGCACGATTTGGGGAAAATGTCATATTGCCATTATTGAGGTCAATATTGCAATTGCGATATGCGATTCCGATATAATAAAATGGTTTCATGAGTCCAACTTGCTTGGTTCTAAAGTAAAATGCACACACAGATTAGTGATCATTCTGTGTATTAATGTTTATTTCTCAACTCAAACTAAAAACAACAACTAAATGATTGAGAACACCTATAATGATCAATAAACCATCAACCAAACCAACATTGATTCCATCATTACAATTGAAAGCTATCAAATTTAAAAAAAAAAAATTATTAGGCTTAAAAAAATATAACAGCTTTTAAATTAAGTCAACTTCAAACAATCCCCACATAAAGCCATAATAGCCATATTTACCTGTGCCCTTCCTGTCTTAACAGGTAGGATACAGAAATTGAATAAAGTTATCAAACAGTCTGCGCTGCATGAATTATAAATTATATATAGAATAATCGTTATTAAAGCTACAAAAGTTCTTTAGTCAAGATCAGTGAGTAATTTTCTAATTTCCCTTTGTTCTTTGATTAACTTTACTGACAGAACACTTTATTCGCTGCTGGCCCTTTAAGTGCACCCGCCGAGACGCGGATCTCACACGCGCCTCATAGCACAACTCTTTTCGTCCATAAGACTTTTCTTATGTTATGAAGATAGTCGACAAAACGACATGTTGGCATGATTGTGTGTGTTATTGTTCGTTCAAGGTCGAAAGAGAACTGTATATTCTGGCACGCGGTCCGTGCATGCGCATTATGGAGCGCGTCTTTCTGCGAGTCTCATTTAGGGCATTCACAGGCAGCTTTTCACTTCTCGAATAAGAGCGGGATCATGTAACACTAGTCAAAGCATGACAAGAAAGAAGATGCTGCGTTAATAGCCCTAATTTGTTTATTTCATATAAAATCGCGGCATTTTGCGTTATATAATTGCATAGGTTTGAGATCGCTATTACGATTGCGTCGATATGATTAATCGTGCAGCACTAATGCTTAGTGTATTCTATCTATGCAACAGTTTTTTTTAGCCTTTTCTTTTAACAGTTTTAAATTTCAGTGGGCATGAAGAACCAATACCTAGCACTCTCGACTCCAGTGCTGTAATCTTACAGACACCCGGGAGAAGGGAATGTGATTTAGAAAGGGCAATAAACTCCACTCCAGCAAGATAAAGTCATTTTATGCAAACCAGACATTTATGCTTTATCTACAAATAAAGTATAATAATGGGAACATTGATCTTGAAGAGAGTGTCGTCGTGTTACTGTGGAAACCGAACGCGACGCGCTGTGTGAATGCTGAATGGAGAATGACTGAGGCGAGATGACTTTCCGTTAACTTTAACTTAGCGACTAAAATATTAATTTTACCACACATTATGCTATTGAATGACTTTAGAAGTCTTGGAATATAGTGTGAAAACTTGATTGTGCTTTACACAGTTTTTATGCCTTTAGTGGGACTTAATAAAATAACACAATATATGCAGAATATCGGACGTCACTGAGAAGCTGTAGCCGTGGCGGGAGGATTTTAAGTGTGGCGGCCCGCCACGGGAGAATGAATGTAGCGGAAACACTGGTGGCAGTAAGAAACATTGTAAAGATACTAGGCTACTTATAAACATAACACTAAACCGCCAATAGGTGGCGGCAGGCGGCCGTATTAATGAGTGAGTCATTGATTCATTAATTCAAACGATTCATTTAAACGATTGATTCATTCAAGAATGAGACAGATGTTAATGAAGGGGTCATTGAACCTTTGAGTCAACCAATTCGTTCAAAATGCTGAATCATTCAGTAATGAAAACAGTACTTTATTGGTACACTATAATTACAGAAAGTTACACTGTAAAATCGCTTTAATTATGCAGTACTTTCCAGGCTGTAATCTAAAGCGTTACCAAAATAATACTGTAAAAGTAATTTTTACCTTCACAAAACTATGACTTGTTGCCCTGACCTTCCTATCAAGAATATTGTTCAAGGTGTGGCTAATGATTGCCACTAAACCCGTTGCCTTCTAAATTACACATGAAATGTTATGTTTTAAAAATTGAGGTAGTAAAAATGAATGTCATGAGTTTAATTGAATATGTGTTTTCTGACATAAAATGTGTAGATAAGGTTATATTACAATGCTGAACAGGTAAAATATGGCATCCATGATCTGAAACGTTTAAAAAAGGTTAAAAAAATTAATTAAATAGATGTTTATACAGTAGGCTATAATGTTTAAATACAGTATTATAAATATAGACCCCTTTACAGTTGGTAAACACGGTGACGTTTTTATGTGGGCGGAGCTTAGGTGGAGGCAGAATGAGCGCTCTGGCCGCTTAACTAATGCAAGTAAGCAAGTTTTGTTAGCTTGTTTTTTAACAATGACTGAAGAAAATCAGATTTTATCTTAATGTGTAAGGTCACTCAGTGTCCAGGACCACGATTGTTATTTTCAAAAGTTAATTTTAACGGACAGAACCAGATTGGCCGACCCGTAGCCGCCTACACGTTCGCTCACTTAATGCATGGACGATCTGACAGGATTAACATTACCTCGGTTGAGTGGCCTGACTTCGACACCTACCTTATAGAGAAACCGATCGTAAAGAGAAACTGAGGGCATATAAATCTTTAGATGCCTAACTATGTGCTGAATGGTCCTGTACAAGACTTGTGTGTGCGATCTGCAGTTCTGCCGAGCCAGCGTCAGAGACGACGACAATGTAAACAGTGACATTACAGTGCGATTTTAATCATGTGAATATTTTCTAGAAATAAAATGTCCAGATACAGCATATTCATTTTACATTGATACTAGCACTAAACAACACGATACGATGATATTTAAAAATAATAAAAGTATTTTAAGCTCCTTATTATGTAGCCGAATCTGTGCTGATTTGCATTGGCCGCCTGCAGTTTTCACTTTGTTTTGCCTCCAGCTAGCGCTGTGACGTCAGTGTGACATCGGCGCAAAAGGGGTCTATACAGACAGTATGTAAAAATGTATTAAATATAATAGAAAGTATTATTTTTTGGTTTATTTTTCTTTTACCTCATCAGGAAGTTTCTAGTTTTGTAGAAGAGACTGAAAGCTGCTGATATATAGGGGATATGGCCCTATTTTCCCAATTTTTGTATCAGGGCTTAACTCTCCCGAAATCAAAAAGCCTAGAACTATATGGGTACAGAATATAAACACTTTTTATGCCATTTACTCTACGTACAGTCAAACAAACTGCTGCTAAATCACATACTATTTCATTTGTGTATTAATTGCATATAATTAAAAACCAATGGGTTTTAAAATATGTCCTGGAAACCTTCTTAAGTAAGGATTATAAATCTAAATACACAGTACTGGAGAGCTCCAAGAAATCTATATATGCCCACCACCACCTCCTTCGCCTCTATTAATCTATTTATATATCTAATCTATAATCAATATCTATCTATCTATCTATCTATCTATCTATCTATCTATCTATCTATCTATCTATCTATCTATCTATCTATCTATCTATCTATCTATCTATCTATCTATTCTATATCTATCTATCTATCATCTATCATCTATCTATCTATCTATCTATCTATCTATCTATCTATCTATCTATCTATATCTATCTATCTATCTATCTATCTATCTATAGAACCGAAACCGGAATTGTTTGGCGGAATCGGAACCGGAAAATTTCTCACGATTCCCAACCCTGCTGACAATATAAGAAATAACAATCTACAACATGTATACAAAATGTTACATTTTCAAAACTCTTATTTCTACAGATTTGTTTTTGTTTTTCAATTTCTGAAACGGTGTCCTTTACTCTAAACTACGCAAAACATGCAACTCAGCACACAAACAATCTATTGATTAGCCATTTACACGTCAAACTACAGACGGATGTGAAAAATGTAAAACACTTTTGCTTGTTCAGTGTGCAGTGGAGTTTGTCCCAGCACTCACACAAATGCACTGTATACAGTATGCACAACTGATGCACTTTACACTTTAAGTCAACACTGATCTGACTCGAGCTGAACAATGACACTACTTTGAAATTGTGATATTGTGAAGCTGCTTTGAAACAATCTCGCTTTAGAAATAGAGGTGACTTGACTTGTACTGTATGCATTCAATGTTTTATACACAATAAACAAATGCAACGGTGAGT
>JAQIUQ010000685.1:22500-29732 GCA_030378365.1 Hybognathus amarus
TCCGCTCATCCTTTCCGAGCATATAGTGAAGTCAGTGAGTCATTTAGAGTGAAGTTTGAACAATTCAGTGCTTCAAATTGTGGAAAAAATATTCCCCTTTGTAGTGGTAGGCAGGCTACTTGGACAGACAAAGTGTTTTCATCTGTCTATCTGATTCAAATCACAGTTTGCTAATTCAGTGGTAAGAATTTAATTGTTGTTTTTATTTATATCTTATATAATATGCCTAATTATGTATTACTATAGTATCAGAGAACGTCTAGTAGGCCTAGGCTATGTACCCAAATTACTAATGCTCAGACACACTTCGGTCTCTCTCGTGCGCGATCTTGGACAAACGCACGCACGCGCGTACTCGGACACACTCTGGTTTCTCTCTCGTGATCACGGACACACTGGGTCTCTCGCTCCCGCGTGAGCGATCTCGGACACACTTGGTCTCTCTCTCTCGTGATCACGGACACACTCGGCTCTCGCTCCCGCGTGAGCGATCTCGGACACACTCGGTCTCTCTCTCTCTCGCGATCATCACGGACACACTCGGTCTCTCGCTCCCGCGTGAGCGATCTCGGACACACTTGGTCTCTCTCTCTCGTGATCACAGACACACTCGGTCTCTCGCTCCCGCGTGAGCGATCTCGGACACACTCGGTTCTCTCTCTCTCGCGATCATCACGGACACACTCTGGTCTCTCTCTCTCGCGATCATCACGGACACACTCGGGTCTCTCTCTCTCGCGATCATCACGGACACACTCGGGTCTCTCTCTCTCGCGATCATCACGGACACACTCGGGTCTCTCTCTCTCGCGATCATCACGGACACACTCGGGTCTCTCTCTCTCGCGATCATCACGGACACACTTAGGTCTCTCTCGCGATCATCACGGACACACTCGGGTCTCCAGGGCAGGACTTAGGGTGGTGGGGGCCCCTGGGCTTGAGTCACTTTCGGGCCCTACCTTCTATACATTACTTTAAATACAACTAAATGATACATACACATATGTATTAGAGCTACACAATTCTGGATAATTTGAGAATAAAAATAGAGATCACGATTCTGAACAAACAAAACAACATAATTTATGTTAATTGCTGAAGTCTATTAAAAGATGTTTAATTAATCTGAATTAAAAAAAATGGGTTTGAATGATTCAATTCCTCAATCAAATACACTTGTTTCATAGGCCAAGTTTCCATTCACTTTGTCAATTATCTGAGGTTCGGTAAAAAAAAAAATATGTCGGCTATGTAATAACCTGACGTTAGTACGTAGCCTACAGGTTTTAATTCGCTTTATTGCTAGGGGGGTTGGGGGCATGCTCCCCCGAGAAAATTTCGATTTTCCTGATCTCATTTTAAGAGTTTTGATAGCCAAAAAAATAAAAACAGTAGCTTTAAAAGCATTTGATCAGATACTACTTTTTCTTTTACCTAAATTAATCAATGTTTTTGGAATAATCTGTTTATTTAATTAATGGTTCAATTGCTCACTCATAAAGACACTTGTCACTTGTCGCCGCCTTCTGGCTTAATGATGCAAGGAGTGATACAAACAGTGAAAAGTCGAACACATTCGAGGAAAAGTTATACAAATATATTTATACAATAATAATGGCAATATATTTAATAGGGTGCTTGTGTTGTTAAATTGAGCTTATAATTTCAACTATCTTTGATCAAACTGATTATTTCTGTCGGCCATTTAAAATTATCGGAAAAACAGCCGTATATTTTAGCTACTTGCATCTTATCTTGCACTGTATGAGCATTAACTGAAGTGAAGCGTCGCGTTGGGATTAGCGCTCGGTTTGCGCTTCTGTGAACAAAAATCCTGCATTCTTTGATCGGTCTCACAAACATTTGGACATTGACGAGCGGGTGTTTGAGTGCTGAAGCAGATCAGATGAGAATGTCAGTTATCGTCGCGACGGGAGAATATTGCAGCAAAAAATTAGAGTAGCCTATATATTAGGGGTACGACCCTGACTGGGTGTTTTTTTTATTCACGAGATTGGATAGCAGCAACTAGGCTAAATGACGCGCATCAGAGGGGATTTAGATCTGTGGGTATACCCAATGCTGACTGAAAAAGAAGTGAGATCTCTGTTTCCCTGGCTGCACTACACCACTGGTTGCAATCATAACAAATCATTTGTATTAAATAAAAATAGCTAAATGAGTGTATACATCTTTTAAAAAAAACTGTTCCTGGTAAGTGTTCGCATTTATGAGGAAAAAACAAAGTGACCGACGTGACAGTTCTCCATTACAGATGCGAGCGCTCTGAAGCGCACTTAAAACTGCTTTAAAACTTTCACAGACCTCAAACAGAAAAGCGCAACACCTTCTTTAAAGTGAATTTCGTATTGTATTAATTTTATCTTCATTTGCCTGGATTTAATAAATAGGAAGTAAAAGCAGACAATTATAGATAATCACGGGTGCACGGCGCGTGAACTGGAGCGTGTCTCATATACCGAAACTCAGCGTAGGCCTATAAGTAGCCTAGACTATAGCCTACTCCACAGACCTGAAACATAAGCGACTTAAAATTTAATTTTTCATTGCAGGGCAGGGCCAGGTAACAATGCGAGACCAATCAACAAACTTGAAATGAAAAATTAAATGTCTGATAAATTATTAAAAAAAAAATCAAACGTAAACGGGCGGGGCCCCCTATTGGGCGGGGCCCATGGGCTTGAGCCCAGTCAAGCCCAATGGTAAGTCCGACCTTGCGGGTCTCTCTCGTTTGACAAATGCAAACTCCGCAATTGAGCGACAGTGCAGTGAAGACCAAGAGAGTGCTCCGCGCTCAACTCAAACTTTTTTTAAATATATATACAAACATTTCCGTGTTCACGCGACGCAACGAATCGATAATGTAATTCGTTGCCAACTCTTTCAGAAATCGATTTTAATCGATTTAATGAATTCAATTGTTGCAGCCCTACATCACACACACTCAATTCACACACTACACACACACGCACACTACACACCCCACACTCACATCACACACACTCAATTCACACACTACACACACACACACACGCACACACACACATCACACACACTCAATTCACACACTACACACACACACACACACACCACACACCCCACACTCACATCACACACACTCAATTCACACACTACACACACACACACACCACACACTCACATCACACTCACTCAATTCACACACTACACACCCCCCCACACACACACACACTCAATTCACACACTACACACCACACACTCACATCACACACACTTAATTCACACACTACACACACACAATCACATCAAATTCACACACTACACACTCACATCACACACACTCAATTCACACACTACACATCACACACACTCAATTCACACACTACACCCACACACACACACACCACACACCCCACACTCACATCACACACACTCAATTCACACACTACACACACACACACACACACACCACACACCCCACACTCACATCACACACACTCAATTCACACACTACACACACACACACACACACACCACACACCCCACACTCACATCACACTCACTCAATTCACACACTACACACCCCACACACACACACACACACACACACACCCCACACTCACATCACACACTCAATTCACACACTACACACACACACTCAATTCACACACTACACACACACACACACACACACCACACACCTCACACTCACATCACACACACTCAATTCACACACTACACACACACACACACACACACACACACACACACACACACACCACACACCTCACACTCACATCACACACACTCAATTCACACACTACACACACACACACACACACACACACACACACACCACACACTCACATCACACTCACTCAAATCACTCACTACACACACACACACACACACACAGACACACACATGTTGGTGCAACAGCATTATGAGGACTCTCCATAGGCGTAATAGTTTTTATCCTGTGCAAACTATATATTCTATCCCCCTACACTAACGCAATCCCTAAACCTAACCATCACAGGAGACATGCTGCATCTTTTATTTTTTAATAAAACATTGTTTTTTATGTTTTTTAAGCCTTTTGATTTATGAGGACTTTTGATATGTCCTCATAAACCACCAATAAGTTGTAATACCAGTGTAATACACATGTCATTATACAAATTTGTGTCCTCATAAGTCACATAAACAAACCCACACACACACACATACACACACACACACACACACACACACACACACACACATCACACTCACTCAATTCACACACTACACACCCACACACACACACACACAATTCACACACTACACACACACACACTCACATCACACACACTCAATTCACACACTACACACACACACACTCACATCACACACACTCAATTCACACACTACACACACACACATCACACACACTCAATTCACACACTACACACACACACACACACACACACACATCACACACACTCAATTCACACACTACACACCCCACACACACACAAACACACAATTCACACACTACACACACACACACATCACACACACTCAATTCACACACTACACACACACACTCACGTCACACACTCAATTCACACACTACACACACACACACATCACACACACTCAATTCACACACTACACACACACACTCACATCACACACACTCAATTCACACACTACACACACACACACATCACACACACTCAATTCACACACTACACACACACACACACATCACACACACTCAATTCACACACTACACACACACACTCACATCACACACACTCAATTCACACACTACACACACACACACACACACACACACACACACACACTCAATTCACACACTACACACACACACACACACACCTCACACTCACATCACACACACTCAATTCACACACTACACACACACACACACCACCACACATCACATCACACTCACTCAAATCACTCACTACACACCCCACACGCACGCACAGCACACACACACACACACACACACACACACACTGCACTGTCAAATAGACCTATATTCAGTCTGTACAATGGTTGATATAACACAGTATCCCACCGTCACAATTGTGACCGATCACAAAACTCACTTTTCCATGAAAATTGTAAAAAATGATGATTGATTGTTTCAAAGGGATAGTAATGACACATGATTTGGATATTTTTGTGTCTGGGAAAAATGTGGGATTAAATGGGTTAAAGAGCTCTCTTAATGTAATTCTTACTAGTAAAAACTGATTTAGAGAGCTCTCTAATCGTAATTGTTTTTAGTAAGAATTTAATTAGAGAGCTCTATAATTGTAATAGCTACTAGTAGGAATTAAATTGTAAAGCTCTCTAATTGAATTCTTACTGGTAAAAATGCAATAATGACGAGTAAGGTTGCACAATTTAAGCTAAAACGGCTTACCATAATTTTCAATAGAGAAATTTAACAATAGACCTGCTATTCAAAATCAAATCAATTTTTGATATCAAGAATTGTTTTTTTTTACTAGAAGAAATATCATTTTTGAGATCAATAATTACATTGTTACTTATAAAAATGCCAATGCCTGATATCAATAATTAAATTGTCACTAGTAAAAAAAATATATATTTTTGATATCTGAAAATGTATTTCTGTTATCAATATAATTTCAGATATCTTAAATGGCTTTCTTACTAACAATCACATTCATGATATCAGAAAGTGAAAATTGAATTATTGACATCAAAAATGAACATTGTTACCAGTAGCAATTTATTTGGTTGGTTCCAAGAGAAATGAACTCTTGCACTAAATAAATGCACTATATTATATACTTAACCTGTTCATTTTGATTATTTAATGTATGTTTAAAATATCTTTCATGAAAATGACAGCAACTGTGTCAACTATATTTCAATAACAAACATAAGGTAATGCAAATACTGCCTTACGTTCAGTTTACACGTTTTCATACAATGTGTTGTGTGTTGATTATTATATCTAAAAAATAAATAGCATCTGAATTTAGGCTACAAGTCTAGGCTCTGTTGTGTACCTTTAATGTTATAGTAATGTATATAGTTTACATTAGCAGATTTGTTTTGTAATCCTTGCAAAATGTTTAATTGTAATTCAATTAATTTAAAGACAATATTTTTTCTTTATACTACAGGGCTGTTGAATGCTTGATTCTGATTGGTTGAGAACGTTCTAAAGGTGTGCATTATTTTCAGGGAAACGCACGGCTAAAGTAGTTTCAGGCAAGTTTGAACCGCATTACAGTTCCATATCACTGCGCAGAGTTAGGATTCAATTCATAACAAGAGAAGACATGCAGCCCCATGCGCTTGATCTGCAATTTTCGATGTCTAACTTCACAATCAATTGACTTTAATAAATAAAGTATAGTCCTATCTATAATAGGCTAAATAGAAAATTAAAATGAATATATAAATAAATTAATAGTCCTGCTGCACGGATTTTCGTAATTATTCCAGATAATATAACAAATAAATAATTATTGATAGGCTTACTTGTGAAAAGGGCTTTGTGTTTTTCATTTATTGGGTTATCTACTGTCAATTATAGAAAACAATAATGAACGAATTAATTAAAACGAAGTTAATAAATATATAAATAATATTGACGCACATGCTTTTCTGTCTCATTATTTCAACGCTCTCTCTCTCTCTCTCTCTCTCTCTCTCTCTCTCTCTAATAACTGCATTAATAACTGCATAAAGCCGGGACAGACTAGTTTAGGCCTACGCCAGTTATGAATGTAACGTTAATTTAATACTTCAGCACAGCAGCGCGTTCAGTCTGTGTTCACACAGTTGGTGATTAATAGGACCTGCTACAGTCGATGGAAACAGTCGGTCTTCGAATATTTCAGCGAATTGTAAGTGTGTCCCCCATCATTACATTAGTCTGCTATCAGTGACTCAAACCTCCGTTATTTACTACCTCTAAATGGACGTTTTGGAATTAGCAACGGAGGCATGGGATTAGATGCATAAGAAATTAGTCCTACATACAAGAGCGCTTCAATGTCTAAAACTTGACAAACGTCTTGATATGAATCATCTGAACAATGTTTTGAGGTGTGGTAACTGTAGTATATTAAGCGGAATAATTGACTTCAGGCCGTTGAATTATCCGAAAAATAATGCACACCCGAGGTGTAACGGCCACTCCGCTTCGCGTCGTGACCGCATTACCACCT